>JBBPLU010000170.1:0-40390 GCA_038089935.1 Boletellus emodensis | reverse complement strand
CTGAGGTCGTTGGACTTTCTTCTATGATCGGAAAGGTTTCCGATCGTTCCGTCTCAGGAATCACAAATTGTGATTGCTGGTTTCTGGACTCGTTGGTGGAGTGCTCAGAACTTCTTGGTGGTCACTGTCAGAAGTGGCAGCAGTCTCAGATAGAGAAATGGAGCGGGAGTGAGGAGATGGATATTGAATGGGAGCGGGGATAACTGGAGTTCCAGGGTCGTTGAGCCTAATACCGGGTAAGGGAGGTTATCGATCCCTTCAAAGGGTCGTCCCTCAAGTACATATAATAAGTCATCAGCATAGACGGAGGAAGGGAAAGGATGAACATAAAAGGAGTCGAACCACTGCTGCTCAAGGACCAACGCTTCATTTGTAACAGAGAGGGTGTGGCAGGTCCATTCCAAGGCCATGAAAAGACTGTTACCTCTATTGCCTACTCACCAGATGGCAAGCACATTGTCTCTGGTTCAGGGGATAACACCATCAGGGTTTGGAGTGCAACCACTGGAGATAATGTGGCAGGTCCATTCCAGGGGCATGAACATTGGGTCACTTCTGTTGCCTACTCACCAGATAGCAGGCACATTGTCTCTGGCTCAAGGGATAGCACCATAAGAGTTTGGAATATAACCACAGGAGTGTGTGTGGCAGGTCCATTTCAAGGCCATGAAAATTGGGTCATCTCTGTTGCTTACTCACCAGATGGCAGGCACATTGCCTCTGGCTCAGATGATCACACCATCAGAGTTTGGAATGCAACCACTGGAGAGTGTATGGCTGGTCCATTCTTGGGACATAAAAATTGGATCACCTCTGTTGCCTACTTACCAGATGGCAGGCACATTGTCTCTGGCTCCTATGATCACACCATCAGAATTTGGAATGCAACCACTGGAGAGTGTATGGCTGGTCCATTCCAAGGCCATGAACATTGGGTCACCTCTGTTGCATACTCACCAGATGTGTTACAAACAAAGCGTTGGTCCTTGAGCAGCAGTGGTTCGAATCCCTTTATGATCATCCCTTTTCTTGTTCCGTCTATGCTGACGATTTATTGTATGTACTTGAGGGACGTCCCTTCGACGGGATCGATAACCTCCCTTACCCGGTCTTCCATTCCTCCATAACCGGGTAAGTGCCACCTTACCTCTGATTCACTTCCTATCACCTCGGACGTTACACTCCCCTTGACCCATCTCTCGCTGTGGTCACATTTTCCCACCACCCATAACCAGACACCTCCCCGATTTAGGCAAAGGTACCTTTGCCCATACTTAGACGATTCTCTTTATAGACCGTGGGTACAGCTCTGTCTGGGTATTTATAACGACCTACTGTACGATGTATCCCCCAGCTAGTTCTACACAATCTACACGCTAGTTCTGGTCCCTCCACGAGTCCTAGAGAGGATAGCGAGACCTCCGACTTCAACATCGACGATCACTTCAAGTATACGCTCCGGAACTTCGCGTATACGTAACAAGATGGCAGGTACATTGCCTCTAGCTCAGATGATCTCACTATCAGGGTATGGAATGCAACCACTGGAGAGTGTGTGGCTGGTCCATTCTGGGGGCATGAACATTTTATCACCTCTATTACCTACTCACTAGATGGCAGACACATTGCCTCTGGTTCAAGGGATAACACCATCAGAGTTTGGAATACAACCATTGGAGAGTGTATGGCTGGTCTACTCTGGGGACATGAAAGTCCTGTCACCTCTGTTGCCTACTCACCAGATGGCAGACACATTGCCTCTGGCTCAAGGGATAACACCATCAGAGTTTGGGATACAACCACTGGAGAGTGTATAGCTAGTCCACTCTGGGAGCATGAAAGTCCTGTCACCTCTGTCACCTACTCACCAGATGGTAGACACATTGCCTCTGGCTCAGATGATCACACCATCAGAGTTTGGAATGCAACCACTGGGGAGTGTATGGCTGGGCCATTCTGGGGACATGAAAAGACTGTCACCTCTATTGCCTACTCACCAGATGGTAGGCATATTGCCTCTGGTTCAGATGATCACACCATCAGGATATGGAATGCAACCACTGGAGAATGTATGGCTGGTCCATTTTGGGAGCATGAAAGTCCTGTCACCTCTGTTGTCTACTCACCAGATGGCAAATACATTGCCTCTGGCTCCTGGGATGACACTATAAGAGTTTGGAATACAACTACTAGAGAGTGTGTGACAGGTCCCTTCCAGGGACATGAATCTCATGTCACCTCTATTGCCTACTCACCAGATGGCATGTATATTGCTTCTTCATGGGATGACACCATCAGAGTTTGGAATGCAACTACAGGAGTGTGTGTGGCAGGTCCATTTCAAGGCCATGAACATTGGGTCACCTCTGTTGTCTACTCACCAGATGGTAAGCACATTGTCTCTGGCTCAGATGATCACACCATCAGGGTTTGGGATGCAACCACTGGAGAGTGTGTAGCAGGTCCATTCCAGGGACATGAACATTTTATCACCTCTGTTGCCTACTCACCAGATGGTAGGCACATTGCCTCTGGTGCATATGATAACACCATCAAACTGTGGAGGACAGAAGAGCTTTTTTCCTACACTGATTTACAACATAATGATGGCTGGATTGAATCTTCTGGTGGTTCTTGCTATGGATGGCCTACACCTTGGCACAGGCATAGTTCTTATCTTCCAATTCATTCCTTAGTCATAACTTCTCACAACCTTTACCACCTCAATGTTGATTTTTCTTTGTTTGGAGAAGCTTGGACTACTTGTTGGATATAATTTCTCTTCTCTACTCTGATTAGCTGTTAGGAGGCTTATATCCACACACACATTCTGCTGTTTGTTCTTTTCCACATACACTCAGGAGTCCAGGTTGATCATTGTTACCTTGGTCATGCAATTGCATTTATGTAGCACTGAGAATCATGTCTTCTCTATTGGGTCATGGGTATGGGTACCACTGGGGTATGGGTGTGGATCAACTCATGAAATTTTGCATACCCACATATGGCACTAGGATCAAATCATACTTAATCAGGCTGCTTTAGACTTTGGTTTACTTTTTTTCACATTGCTTTTCACAACAATGTGTACTAGAAACACGGTAGCTAAATGCAGCGTTACTATACTATGGTGCGTGCAAGACAACAAACAAAAAGCGTCTCTTTCACAAATCATCGCGAAGCGACAAGAAAAGAACCCGTTGATTGTGAGTCAAGATCATCATTCTACCATTCAAGGCCCAAAACTGCGGATCACTCTGCAGCGGCCGCAGATGTTGTGGGAGCCAAAACAAGCGCCTGTTCCCGTCGCATACCCATCCGTCCTTTCGTATCACGTAGGACGACCGGAATCGACCGTCGAACGCTTGTCCGTCGTATTTGGAAATCAGATGTGGTAAAGACGGGGCGGCGGGGGTAGAAGCTTCCTCTTCTTTTGGTCGCGATGCACCCGAGTCGTCCGATGATTCGGGGCCTTCTTGGTCGCAGAGGTCGCAACACACGCCGCGCTTCCCCTCGTCTTCGCTCCCGGACGTAGGCGGAAAGAGCTGTGGAGGCACAGTCCAGAAGGATACTTCGCTCTCCCCCGTCCTGCAAATTAGTTGAAGAGGATCTTGGGAAAAATGTATGTCCTTGACGTTCTTGGTGAATGCAGTCTCACTAGGGCAAAGCGTATGCGACGCCGACGTCGATAAAGATGCAAGGCGGACAGCCCCGTCCTCGTGTGCAATCACGACCATGTCACCAAGTGGTACAAAACCGATGGCTGTCGTTGGGGAACTAAACTCTTCGTGAGAGATAGTTGCTTTGCACTCGCCAGACGACGAGTCCCAAAGGTGTATGACCCCTTGTTTAGAACCACTCAACAGCGTCTTGGAGTCGCTGGAAAAGGCTAACGCCGCAATAGAGACGCCTGTTTCTACATTCATTGCCCTCTTCCCCTGGTTCCCAACGTCGCACAAAGTGATCGCGCCGTCGTGACCACAAGCAATAAAGTTACCATCGGAGGAGGGAAGGAACGCTTGGACTTTCTTCAACCCAAAAAAACGTATTTTTTGCGTACCCGTCGTTGATTCGTACACGCGAACCGAAGCCTTGTTCTGGGAATCCCAAATATCCGAGATGGACCACGCAAAGGTGCTCGAATCCGCAGAGAAGATGGGCCGTGGTATGTCGTCTGTTCGCGCGTAGTCGACGACCCCAAAATCAACTTTGGAGAGGAGGCGGAAGAGGCCATCTGCGAGGTACCATGTCAACCCGGTCTTGACGAGAAACCGCGTTCCGCTCGGAGAGGCGACCACAACCTGCGCTGTGCGAAGCGGTTCAGCACTTCGCTTCATTTCCTCATCCCACTTTCTGGTGGATACTGTTGTGTCCAAAATGTCCAACGACCCAACATAGCTTCCTGCCGCAACGCGAGTGCCATCCGGGGATAGCGCGAGTGCTATCACGTGGGCCCGTGCAGTGTACATTGAGGGTGTGTCTACCTTAGATCCGAACGGTGCACACCATGTCTCAGCGATGTAAGAGAACGAGAACGAGGAGGAGGAGTAGGCAACCGTGAGGCGGTCCCTCAATCCTTCCGAGTTCGACTCGACCAGTTTCCTCAACAAGAACGCAGGTAGGCTACGCCCAAGGACTCTGGCTTGCCAAACCGGCGAGTTGCGCGTTGCTGACTGTACATCTTGCCCCAAGTCCCAGACGGTCGTGTCAGAAGACGATTTGGAAACACTGCTGGAGAGAATCGTTCCGTCCGATGCCGAGAGAAACCGTTTGTTGTCATCAAAAAAGCGCACCGAACGGATGGGGCCCTTGTGCCCTCTGGAAAGCGTTCGTGTACAGTTCCCCTTCCGAGTATCCCAGACCTTGACCGACTTATCTTGGGATCCAGTCACGACCATGGACCCATCACTTGAAATGTCCAACGTAGTGATACCCGCACGATGACCCATCATCCCACGTGCCACCTTGCCAGCTTTTACATCCCAAAGTATGAGCAGGTTATCTTCGGATCCCGAACACAAGCGCTGAGAGTCTGGGGTGAAACCAAGCACTGTCACTGGCCCTTCGTGGGCGACCAGCTTGTGTAAGCGCTGTGCTAAGCCGAGTGACCACAGCTGGATCGTGTGATCTTCAGCGCCAGATGCGAGAAGGGTGCTGTCTGGGGAGATCTCGAGACATGTAATACTATTTGCGTGTGCTCCCACGTCCTTCAGGTGCTCTCGACCCAGATTTGGGTCCCAGACAGCAACCATGCCATCTGTGAAGGCAGCCGCGACAAAGGCTCCAGAAGCCGAGAAACGAACCAAAGAAGAGGATGCTTTGTCTCCCAAGCTTGCCACATTCCCTCCCGTGACGACGTTCCACAGCTGGACCCCATGATCTATGCCAGCCGTAGCAAGAACGCTCCCGTTCGGCGCAAAAGCAACCGAGGTTACGGATTCAAGATCGATGGCATACTGATAAGCCTCCCACTCATCGTCCTGGCCTCTGTGAATCGTGCACAAACCCCCAGCATCGTGCTTAAAGTGAGAGAATAGGGCGCTGTTTGATGAAATAAAAGTGATCGCCGAGTGATAGACATGTAATGCACTTTGAGATATGGGCTCTCTATAGAGTAACACCAGTCGTTCGGCATCTTCAATCAACGTAGCCATCTTCTTCGGGACAGTGGCAAGCGACTGGTCGAGTTCAGACAAGGCAAAGAAGGAAACAAGAGTGGACATACCTTGAGCCAGTTCAGCGCATCGCGCAACATCATGATCGCCTTGTCAACATCACCGAAAATACTGGCCGTCTCGACCCAGTACAAGATACTCTGACTGCAGAATTCTTGCATAGCATCCAAGAGTGATTCGTATACCCCACCTCGACCCGGGAGCTGACTGAGGTGGTGCGACCAATATCGACATGCATACACCAATGCTTCATCATAAGCTGCCTGACGACGTTCTTGAAGATCCGTAATATCGCGATTCAATTTAGTGGGATCATCGATTCCACACATGTTCCGTTTCAATGATCTGACCATGGTCTTGAAGCAAAGTTGAGCAATGAGTCGATGGTAACTGACGGGATCGACAGTGTACCTGCGCGACCTCTGCGGTGAAACTAAGAAATCTCGAAAGGATGCATGGTAGAATTGGATTGGATTCTCTCCATCCTCGGATGACAGGACAGAACCTAAGGCAGGGATAACAATCCTCGCATCAACATCCGGCCGATCAAGTAAGTGGTGCAGCGCCGGAATGGTCATCGGAACGGACAAACAGTATACGATTCCAAGGATGAGACGGACGATGTCAGCATCTGGAAAAGTGGACACAGCATCCAGATACAGTGCGTCCAATTCAGGATATGTGGTGTCGCGGGATGGCCTATCGTCCAGGATAGCTTGGAGACGCTGGATGGGATTGTGCATTCTGTCTCCGACGAACTTGATTACCGTCAATGCAAAAATAAATAGACCAGACGCCTTCTGGACAATCCGGTCGAGATCCTCCGGAGACGGCCATGGCCCTTCTGGCATGACTTGCGAGTGCTCTTGGTAAACTTTGGTTAGCGAGTACTGCAAGAAGCTCCGGATGTCATCTTCCACACTGAATGACTCGACTTCAAGAGGGAGTGTGATTGACGCGATATCTGGATGACGAAAGTGCGTTTGAAGCCAAGACTCGGGGCGACTCGTTATTAGAAGACGGAGAGGAAGAGTTGAACTACGGACGAGTTGAATCAAAAGAGACACCAGTTCCACAACAAGTTGGGGATCATCGCATTCATCAAGGGCGTCGACTACGATGAGAAAAGGTGATCCATTGTGTTCAATGCCGCCAGTTAATGGTCCCAACAATAGCTTTTGCATCTGCTCACGCAGCACCTTGGAAGGAATCATGGGGTCACCCTCCAAGATGGCAAGAATCACTGAGCGGAGGGCAGGAAAGGAGAACAGAAACTGGGTTGCGATCGTGGGGAAAAAGTGACGAGTAGTGCGTCGCTCGATATCACGTCGTGAAAAAAAGAAGCTAGCTGCGAGACGCTTCTCCGAGGCATACTTCTCTGCGATCGTTTGCGACACTGCCGATTTTCCAGAACCAGGTCGACCATTAACCCAACAGATGAGTTTGTCATGCTCGTTCTCCCCGTCAATCCATTGCGTCAAGCGGTCAAGGAGCTGAACTCGTGTGCCCTCCAAACACCGTGGCGCAGGGTAACGCTCCACCGAATCGAATGCAGCGCTGGCGGCACTAGCTTTCTGTAATGCTTCGAAGCCTAGCCAAAATCAGCAGATGAGGACCAATGGGAAGGCACCGAAGCGAACTAACCTATCTGACTGCTTTGTAGTATCTGGTTTCCATGTACGATCGTGTTTATCGTTTGATTTCCCTGTACATCGGCACGCGAAGTGAAATACTGATCACGGTGAACCTCACTAAAAGTGGAATGGCTAGCGTCAACGTGTGAGGAGTTGTTGAACATAATCTGGAGCGTGGTGACAGAGATCAGGGCAAGATCTCTAGTCCGAGCCAAGGCCGCATTAAAGCTCAGCCTATACCTTTCCCCTCTAAAAATGGCTATATATATTGATTAGCGCCCGACGTTGATTAGCGGGCGAAGGCTCCATCGGCAACGAGCACAGCTCCTGGGCAATTTATCAAGCAGAGAAAATATATAGGGAGGGGGAGGGAGAGCACCTTTAACCCGACAACAATATATTTCTAAACATTTATGCACCTGATTGGGAATATCGTATGTCTGTGTTTTAGAACTCCGTCTCAAGATACGAGGACTCGTCATCACAGAATCTCCTGCTCCGATTGATTTTGTCAGGCTGAGGCCTAGAACTAACATTGCAGCAGATCCCCAACCCACAAAACGTTGTAGAACAATGGCGGGTATTATTGCACATCCTAAAGGAATGCACTTCGCAAACAGTGATCGCGAGTCGTTAACAAAGCAACCCTTTTTTCTTTGCTTGTCCTCAAGGCTATTTTGGACGGTGTGACCTCGCTGTGATATGTGACCATCGATTGCGGCTTAGCGCTTCAAGAACACCTGATACGTACCGTCGTACACGAATCAGAAGAAAAAGCATTAGTTGGCAGATAGCATCATGCCAAGGCCGGTTACCAACACTCTCGGAGCCTCGGACTATCATGCTTACCACGCTATACTAATAATACACTGGAGATGACGATACACTACGAATGGTGGTAGTGCGACAAGATTGTTGGTATCAAGGGAATCGTACATTCCATGGTCCATTCCTCCTCAACGCGTCATAGCTCGTTCGACTGGGTCGTGAAAAGGGCGTAATCATGATCAGAACTCTCTAGGCGTAAACTTCCTACCACATTCCTCGAGCGCATGTTCGACGACCTTCATTGCTTGAAGAACCCGTTCTTCCTCGAACCGGCGGCCAACCACTTGCACGCCCACAGGCAATCCGTGCATCGCTTCCGCATCGTAAACAGAGTACACTCCTTTGGCAATCAAACCCATCCGCTTGTATTCCTGACTCTTCTGGAAACCGTGTGGCAGCGCGTCAGATTCCTTGTTCACAAAAGTTACTGGGATGACACCGGCGACAGCGTCAACCTGGGTCACATTAAACATGGTCAGGCGGGTGCTACAAAGACAACGAAGTAAATGGACAAGGACTCACGATGTTACATATCATGCCTGTCGCTGCGGATAGCAACGTAACTTTCTCGGCGGTGCCCTTCGGTATGGCTGGAATAGGATGGGGCACAGTGAGGACAAAGTCCAAACCCTGCGCTTCCCAAGCGTCGAACCATCGCCCTCGATATTCGTCCCGGGCGACGACGAGATTACGTTCTTCGGTTGCCGTCTTGGGATGCAGCTTCTCAACCAAAGATGCATAGATTCGGTCTCCCGTCAGCGCGCGAGTAAGCGTAGCAATGACTTTCTTGATGAACAATGGCATCTCGAGGAGGGTTCTCGAGCCACTCATGACAGGGTCCAGCTTCTCGTCTTTGCGCAACGGTTTGAAAAACCCAGCTCCTGTTCCGATATCAGAACAAAGAATAAGTCTCGGATACTGGGGATGACATTAGAGATGACACTTGCCTGCATCAGAGAAGCACAGTTGTAACCCAATGCTGAAACCGTCCGCGATAGGCGGTGGGGTGCTGATGACATCTTCAATATCCATGTTCCTCACATGGCGCGGAATGGAGGCAAAATACTCACAACTCCATAACTTCGTGACCTTGTTTTTTCAATGCATCCGAAGCCCATTGCAAAGCCCGGCGGCAGGCTGGGGTCGGCGGCACAATTCCTACCGAGATGTCAGCTGATCCTGACAGTAACGAAGAACCTGGTGTCACCTACCATCTTCCCATATGATCCCCCATCGTAATTTTTTGTCGCGAAGGTCAATTTTCCTCCAAGGCAATGGAACACACTGCCGTCAATGTCAGATTGTGTCGCTTAATGAGAATGATTGCCCTTACCGTGTGATCATAGTTCCAAGGGTTCATATTCACAACCCGCTTCCAGAATTCCTCCAAGTCGTCCAAACGCCGCGCCATCGGCGAACACGAAGTACCGACGAACTCCTGACCGGGAAGTGGTGGCAACGCGCCCAAGGTCGGAAACCTGCCGATGGATGACCGCATGCCGTATACACCGCAACAGTGCGCTGGCCATCGAACACTCCCACCAATATCCGTGCTGATCTCGATGAGGCTGCCCCGGCTGGCCAAAAGGGCAGCACCACCCCCCGTGGAAGCACCACTGGCGAAGTTGGCGTTGTAGGGATTACTCGTGCGCCCGAAAAGGTCCGAGGACGTCTCCAGGCCCAAGAGTCCAGGCGGCGTCGCCGTCTTCGCAAGCATGATCGCCCCGGCGTCTTGCAAAAGTCGAACGATGGCGGCCGAAGAAGGAGCAGGTTTATTTACCCTCGATGAGTAGCCCATGGTTGTATCATAGCCCTTGACGTCGATGCAGTCCTTGACGCTGATGGGGACACCGGACAGCAGATGAGTGGATTCGTGGCTGCTCGACGCATGGTCGCTACGGGTCGGTGATGCTGGTGGTTCGGGAATCGTGGGCTGCTGTAGCGTGACAGCGGCTAGACAGTTTGTCGCCTTTTGAGCCGACACGACCTTCTTGCCGTAAGCTTCTAATATCGCTGAGCTAGACAGGGTCCCAGCCTCATGGAGCTGTACGAGTTCACGCAAAGAGAGATCGAGGATTTTGTTGTCCTCTTCGGTGCAGCTCTCCGAATATGAGGAAGGAAGGGCATCAAGTTGCTGCTGACGCTCCTGCTTCTTCGCAGCGCTGAACGCAATCAGAAAACGGTTACGGTGAAATGAGTGGTCTCACCAGTCTCGACGGTGGGAGGACAGGGAGAACATGGGGGGCGGCCGAGCAGATAAGCATGATGGAAGTGGCGTCCTTTTGTACGGCCCGAGAACCACTTACTAGACCAACGCCCACAGTTTCATTATCTCTAAATGTGGCATGTCTTAGATCAAACGTTTTGCATATGCCGGACCCTGAGAACATCACCTTAGGGTAGCCAGATCGACAGTGGCGAGGGTCTTTGAGACGGGACCTCGAGAGAGCGAGTTCTGAATCTCTTGTCGGTGCCAGTATTACGGAGATCCAAAGCACAAGGACCGTTCGAGTTCAAGTGGTGAGCCAATCCGATTGTTTGCTGGCCGCGGCGAGAGTGCGCGAAACATGCAGAAGAGTCCACTTTCGGGAAATGCCCTTGAAGATTTTGCGAGATTCTCCGAAAATAGAGCGGGTATACTGCCCTTAATAGCGCCCCGCAGCAGGGCGCAACAGAGGCAAGTCTGTAAACACGATTACCTGCGCCGAGGGTTGTGCGATCCGGATGCGGCCGGGGCCTACAAGTGTAGTCGATGACTATTTTGATCCCATCAAAATAACATAACATACATGTATCCAGACTACCGCCATGACATCGCCCTGGAACTGGTGCCTTGGCCAAGGCTTGAACTTGCCAGTTTGGCTGTCAGCGGGACAGAAGACAGACCCAAATCACACCAAATGTAACCAAAATCAGTTATCGGTCATGTGTTTTCCTTACCACACTTACATAATATCCACGTAAAAATCAATGGGATATCCGATATCCCAAGCACAGTATTCAATTATAGGCATATCATTCACATGACATACTCGTTGCCGCTTCCTGTGGGAGTCCTGTCTCGGATCCAGCTGTTGGGGTGACAGCTTGTTGGCGTTTCGGTTGGCAGGATCCCCGTTCAACATGTGGCTCACGTAGCACCGCACAACGCTATCCTAGTCTTATCTGCGTCAAGCCGTGCTGTCCCATTCAGCCCGTTCAGACTACTCTCTAAACGTATCTGAAGTTTGGACCGATCCGAACGACATCGATGACTTTGGCACTGACCTTGACTGTTCCACCTCCAAGCCCACCACCATCAGACACCCTCACCTTCACACCCTTTGGATTCGGACACGAAACAAATGCAGGTATGGAGGCGACCACGTCAGACTAACTATGTCGGCCCAGGCAACATGGTTGGGGAAAGGATACCCCGCTGGTAAGAGGATGAATTCAAACGACTTGACTGAATTTGTGATAGGCTGTCCCGGGGGTAAAACTAGTTCTGGTGTGATGGCCTTGCGGAAGCTTTCTATCATGCCTTTTTCAAACCCGTTGCTGAACTCACGGTGAGCATGCTTATAATATAATAAATGCATTCGACATCCTTCGTCAGACGGACGTTTCAATAGTCAAGTCGGCACCGGAAAATGCAGGCACCAACACCTGTCGTTCTGTAAGACGAAATAAGCTCAATAGGAATCACAGGCTGTTGTCGGTGGGTGTATAGTCCGGCGGAGCACATGTGATGCGCACCACCGGGCTGGAAACACTGGCCAGATAGGGTCTACAGTTCAACCCTCAATACTTGATTGGATGAACGAAACGAGTCGCCATCTATCACTGATTGGCATAACGGACGTAAGACGGCCGTGAGCGCCCGCCAAGACCACGCTCCCCCGGTCGGTCACCATCGAGATAAAGTAACGGTGCAGAAGCAGCTTGAGCCATGGTAATGCGGGGCGAAGATGATGACATGGGACTCACCGTAATGGTATATATGAGGTAGTACTCAGTAGGCTGGTCCAGCTGGTCTTGTCGCCGTCGCCATCAAACATCAACTCTACCACTTGCACATGGCCGTTCCCTCACTCCAAGGGTGCATCGCCGCACTTTGAAAATCCGACATGATCGCGTGATATATGCCTGCCGAATGTAAATGCCGTGTCGAAGCGGCAACGTCCCTTACCGACCGTCGGGTCGTCTGACCACCGAGCACCCTCAACAAGAGCTTCTGATCAACGCCTTACGCATTTCGTCGTCATATGGGTTCGACCGCGTGACCTTTCTAACTAAAGTAGGGCTAGAATTCATATGCTCTCGAAATACCTGTCACACTGTCACACGGCACCCTCGCAATTGAGGCCCCGACGGCCGGCAGTAAAATCGGCAGGTCCTAGAACAAGTCACGTGAGATAGGCGTGATACGTTCTGTAGCGAAACGCGCGGCCACGACTCAATTCGAATCAACGATCGTCGCCACCGCGTCCAGTGGCACCGCATGTTGCTTTCCAGCTCCAGTCCGTTTACATGTTCTACTCCCAGTCGCCCCTACTATTCAGCACGCAGTCATCAGCCTCTCAACTCCTCGCCCCTCGCGTCTCCAAGCTACTCCTCTCCAACACACGATGTGCAGGAGCGGCGGCGCGCACAGTACAAATCAATGATGTCCGCATCCTATCGTTCGCCCGCCGTCCAAAATTCTGCGAAACTCCTCTTTTGCCCTGGTAACCAAACGCCAACGGACCCTCAAAAAGCGTTCCTCAGGCAACGTCTTCAGGTTCGGTGTAGAGAGCATGCACAAAAGCTGCGCGAGCGGACCGTCAATTCGCGGAGAAGCAGCGACAGGTGTTCCGACGTTTTCATGGACTGTGACGACGAAGAGGAGTCGGACGATGTCATCATGCAGGACGAGGTCCGTTGCTGTGCACAGAGGGTCCCCGTGCGTTCCGCTGACGAAGAGCCACGGCCATCGTAGCTGTTCCGCAGAATCATGCAGAGCGCGAACCACAAGGTGAACCATTCATATCGCCTCTCTTATGCCCTCGAAGTCGGCTCTTCATTTGATCCGGATATGGAAGACGCCAGCACCTGGGAAAGCGAACTCCGAGGCATGTTCAGATCTGGATGTTGCTTCGCATTCCACTTATACCCGCTTCCAGAACAAACGTCGACCAACACGCAACTGACCCCCGACGAGTTGGAGGAAGAAGAACTGCTCGAGTATGCCGAGCAATGCGCGGCGTTCACGGATCCTGCAGATTTAAACGATTTGGACTTCTCCGCCGATGACTGGGCCACGTCAAGTGACGTTGACGAGTCGGACATACCACGTAGCATGCCACAGTCTCGAGGGGTGCGTGCCTCAAGTGATATGGACATGTCATGATCATGCTCTGCTTGTCTCACTCGTGATTATATTGTATGTATTAATGCTACGCTACTACTCGTGACGCAAAATTGGATCGCCTTTGACTGTTTGCAGGAGCTGGCAAGTGCCCAGTGAGATCGCCTCCGCCACTCGTCCGACGGAGTCGCCGGTTCTTTACGGCGTGCGCCCTCAACGTCAACGGCCGCGAGTCGCTCCATGATTATTGATGCTTGCGGAAAGAAGTCATATTCATTTCAGAGGTTTCAGGTTACCCCCACCGCCCTTGCCTGTCCGCCCTCTGCGTCTCATCCAAGTAGCATCTTGTTAACAGCACACGGTCAGCGACAAACTCTCCACCCAGCGCATGGACACAGATGCATGGATAAATCGAAAACCATCCAGGCCGGTGCGGACAGCTCCTTTGGCTTGCCCCCGTTCAGCGCTGCAATGCGGATATCCGCTGCAGTATAACTTATCGTCCCCTTCCATCAGTCATGCCAATTTGACCATATCAATGTGTGTCTGCCGTGTTGCATCTCCAACCACCTCTCAGGAGTGAACTCGTTCACACGTCGGAACGGAGGCATGTCGTTCAGCAACATCATGAATACTGACTCGGAACTCTCTGGGGTATCTCATATCAGGGTCATTTCAATGCAAAAACCGTAAACGAGGAAGAATAAAGGTACATACTATCTATGTGCTTACACCAGTCTGCACATCGCATGCCCTGACGCACTGTCGCCCCTGCCAAGTACCCAGGAAAAAGGCTATTTCATGCAATTGTTAGTCAGGCTAGGTGGAGGTAGCTTAGTCAAAGGGTACTTCAAGGTACTGTCGCAGCCCTGGAACAAGGCTGCGCTCTTTCTTTTTTGGCGCCGAGACGACAACGACGACCCTCGACGGCCCGGCCCATCAGTGATCATGTACGTCCGTTCTTGCCAAGCGGGTTTGTCTTCTGCATCACCGCTGTTTCCAGATTCGTCTACCAATGAATCCTGACACTCGTGTCTGCACATGTCAAGCATCCTGATCGCAAGGCGGGCAATCCATTGTGCCATGCGATCGAAGGCAACGAATATATCTATAGTACGTCAAGTCTACAGCCCGCTTCCCCCTTTCTCTCTCCCCCTCTCTCCCTTCTCACGACGACCCTCCATCACACGCGTTCCTCGCCCTGAGACGGTTCCGTCACGGACAGCTCATTGATTGAGACCACGGTAGTCATCATCATATGGTTGCTTCTTGGCGGCCCGTGGCAACGCTGTTCCTGTACGTTGAGCACCAACCGCGATGCCATGATCGCGGTGAATCTGTGTGCGTGCGTGGGCGCACGCGAAAAAAACGGATCCCCCATACATGAGATTCAACGGTCCTCTCCCGCAAGCAAAGCGAGTAGAAAAAAATACACGCACGCATTAACGAGAACGCCGGTGACGGACTTGTACGATGCCTGGCGAGAGCAAACATCGGCATTTTTTTTTTCATACGTCAGTTAGCAATAGGCATCAAGGGCCTCGAACTACCCACGGTTTTCACTAGCTAAAGCGGCGGGCGTGTCAGCTTTTTTTTCCCGCTTTTACGTGGGAGCTTACTAGAAGGGTCATTATATTTGCGGTGTTGCCTATGGCAAGGATTCTGTTCGCAATAGGTCAGTTGCGAAAAACACGCAGAAAAAAGACGGTGGTCGCTCACGTGAAATAAATCAAACCTGTGCAGGGGACGTTAGAATATATCAGGAATCGTCAATAGAATACGAACCGTCACGAAACAAGATGTCAACGAGCGAATGATCACCTCGGCGTCTGATAAAGCATAGCTTCCACATTGTCAGGACGAAGATGATGATATCAAACAAGAGTTGTCCAGCCCACGCGAGAGCGATATCTGTAACGAAGCATAATCAGTCGACGATGTGGGGCCCCTCGGCAACATTCCAATGGAGCACGTACGTAAAGACCTATGGGCACCGTTTGTGTGTGAGATGGTGGCAGAGCCTGGTGTGACTCACATGGCCGAACTACTGTTGACATAGCGAGTGCAGCTGATAGACTCGTATCGAACGTTTTTCCAAGCGGGATCTAGGAACAGGGCCCACTAGCGCCATGCGTACTGTTGAGAAGTCAACATGTCCTGTAAGGAACACACTCACAAGACTATAGCCGACATCCGCCAGGGCGATAATGCACAAGGAAGCCAATACGATACGACTTCCCCCACAGAGCGCGTAGACACGCAACGCCATAATGGCTGAACAGATGTAGAGTGACTCAGTGTGATTATCTGGGTAGCAACGCGTTTGCTTACCTCCGCCCACTAGTTGGACGATCACGATTCCGGCCCACGCCGCGTATTCCAAGGACGAACAGCTGAGACAATTATAACTCGCTTTTGTTAGCTAGGCAATAGGATGGCTCACACCTAAACGGAGATCTTGGTGAACGAAACTAGAACATCACGATCGAACGTACTGGGTCGCCTGGGTTTGCTTTGATAAATACTTGAATTATGGTGAGAATGTGAGTAAGGAGAGCAACATAGCGATTGGCGAAGAAAAGCGCAGAGATCAGGTTAGAGTGAGGTCTTCGCCAAAAGTAGCGCTCCTCCGCAGAAAAGGTGAGCAAATACTCATAGAAGAGCGCGGCTGTGAAGACATGTTAAGCAGAGGAGATGGTCCAGACACGAACACACACTGAAAGCTACGACGTTGCCTACTTGGGAAGTCTGTCTGGATGGAGTGTAAGCGAGTGCGATACCACTGAGAACGAGGTGACTGCTCACAGATGGTCAGACATCAAGACATCAAGCGCTCACACTGCTGCAAGGGGAATCCAGAGAATGGTGTCGAGCTATGTGCCGTGGAGCGATCCCGTAGCATTTCATCCCGTATTTTTTATACGGCCGATAGGCTGTGGTGATAGTCGGTGTGTGACCTGTGGGAAAGCTGAGTAATTCCATATGCGTTGGGAGAAAGTCAAATCATGTACACGTGCAAGCGCCAGTGGATTGGAAACTGTCCAAGTTGCGTCCCTGTGCCACAATTCAATCTTGCAGTTATTGCGTACACATTATGGCGGGACGCGTTATTGGACACATGAGACAACGAGATGCCAGTCCGAGGGTACTACCTGCGTGGGAAGGTGGGCGGCGTGCTGACTGTTGTCAGTCACATGGAGAACTCGAACCTGAGGCCTGCCTGAGTCTGACGCCCGATAGCTTGGACGAGAACTCGGCACATGAGCACAATGCCGACATGGTGCTGTCCGCTTCTGTAGACTGTCGGCTGCGTCTCGCTCTGGCTGTGCATTCGTGAGCGTGGGCCTCCAACCTGGCAGAGACGCCCGCTCTGAGTCGTCATACGGACTGGTATCTCTGTTTCCCAAGTTCCCACGCTCATTCCGGATTGCTGGCGTCTCTTGCACTGTCCCGGGTGCGTCGGGCCGAGGCTGGCCGCCCTCAAGCGATGATCGTCGACAAAGGATGGTAATTCCCTAATTCATATTCGGTGTTTAAAATAAACTTGAAGACCTGCTTAATTTGGGCAGCGACTCTCCATTTTCATGCACGACGTGACGTGCGACGAGCAGAGGCGTCCTTCGAAGATGCCTCCGACAATATTTAAAAGGTTGGAATCTTTCCGTACTTGGAGAAGGCCCGTGCGTCATTGCTCCTCAAAGGATATAAAGAATCCCGCCCGCTCGTCCGCATGCCTTCCCCCCTCGCCCTCTTTTTTTTACCCGCCTACTTCGTCCTTTTGCATTCCCCTTCGTCACAGTTGCGGCGCACTACTTACGTCAAGCCCGTCGATTCACGCTTCCCTGCCATTTATCTTTCCCATTCCAGCATTCCCGATTCACCGCCATGTCCTTTCCCCCTTCCTCGCCGCCGCAAACTCCCGTAACGAGCCCAGATGAACCTAATATCCGTTCCGCTAAATCCCCCCGACACGCCTATCCGGACAGTTCTGCGGAACGTACCACGCCGCATCCCGAATCACCATCATCAAGCCAGTCTCTCGCGCCACCTGCACTATCTGTCGCTTCCTGCCTCCCAGGCACCGCCACTACCAGTACAAACATGTCTGATATCAAGTTAAAAGTCCAGCCTAGCCCGCCCTCGCAAAACGTGGCCACACTCTTCTCGGTCAACAGTGACCCTTCTTGTCTTACGCTTTCAGATCCTGCAGCGTCATTCCGGCGCAACCAGCCTGTTTACCTTTCGCCTCGACCTCTCGATTCCAACATCGTAGATCCCGTTTGTTTGTCAGTGAAATCTAGACAGACCATCACACGTGAGTTGCTTGGTTGTACTCTCCACAACATTTCATTGACGTCTCCCTCCCACAAGCTTCTTTTAGTTTTCCAGGAGCTTCTAGCACCGCGACTACGCGCGATTGCAACTTCCCTGACTCCGCCGATTCTCATTGCACGTCAACTACAGCATCATTGACTGAATCTGTTCTCGCTACTTCTCAACAGACGCCGAACGTTTATATTAATGGCCTCCCGGCTCATTTCTCTGAACAAGAACTCTTCGCTCTCGCTCGACCATTCGGTGAGATCAAAAGCGTTAGGACATTCACCCGCCACGTGAGCGAGAAACCTACGTGCGAGCTTTTGGTGTTTGACATCGGTGATGATCAAATTGACCTTTCTTTTTCGGACCTAGGGGTTATGGATTTGTCCTGTAAGGCTGCCTCGGGATATTCATGATAACTCACTCAGATATTTACAATCCTTGTAGATTTGATGATTTTGAATCCGCTCAACGCTGCATCGACGGACTCCGAAAGTACCGCAATATTCACCCTTCGTTTTCCAAGGTGGGCAGGATTTCGGCCTCGGATGCCTTTTTAACGTCCATTGCAGCAAGTCCATCGCATTCCTGGCACGGAATATGCTCAGCACAACGCTGCACAGTCGACCGATCAGGACGAGAATACCTTCAAGTCGCGCATGGACAAACTCAAGGATACTACTTCAAGTAATCTGTATATTGAAGGGTGAGTGTTTCTTCTCTTGTCGTATCACAGTTACTGAATACACCACAAGACTCCCGTTGTCGATAGACGAAGAGGTACTGTTACCTAGTACCGCCGAGATAGACCGAGTTCGATATGACGTGGTTGTACAGAGTCTTGCTGCCTTGATGTTACCCTACAAGATCAAAAGTAGTCGCTTCTTCAAGACTAAGTTGAGCAACCCGCCTCGGATTATCGCCTTTGTCCGGTACGTCCAGACACTTCCTTCCTTCAGTTAATACTTGACATCGATCAAAGCCTCGAGACTCGCATCGCAGCAGAGGAAACCATTGAGCGTTTACACGGAAGGATGGTTCGCGGATGGAATGACCCAGGTTGCAGGATTTCGGTGCGCTTCGCGGATAGTTCAGAGCAACGAGAACTCAGAGTTTGTCTTTTTGCGTCTCCACATGTAATTATGGACTAAAATCGTCATTTGTAGCGTACCGAAAGGACATTCAAAAACGGGGATCAATCTCCTTCGCGGCTAACCATTGCCCAAGCTGCCCTGCTCAACTTACGTGGACAGGAACTTCGAACAAACATCCGCGACGTTCAGGCGGGTAAACCCCAGCGCACTGTAAACCTTCACACAGACAACCCGGTTACTGGGTTCAACCCAAGTCACAACTCCGGGTTACTTCCCACATCCCGTTCGCTACCATCCAAGTTGTGTTACAGAGAGTCGCCACTGCTATCGACGCCAGATCTCCCGATCACAACGGAAATGGATACCCTACTGCAGTCGATCCAAACTATGGGGTATGACGACAGATTGTTGGACAGTACAATGAGGGGCTCTGTCCTCGACAACGATTATCTTATGACACCGGAGGCCCAGCTTCGAACTCTTGCAAGCGCTGCACTGTTGTCGCCCAATTCACTTCCCATCACGTTGCCTCGAGGTCACACTCAAGCACGCAACGGATTTACTCCCGCCGAGGAGCTCATTCTCGAAGCTCACGCGCAACATCTCCAGTTACAGTCACAATTGACCCAACCCTCGCCCGTATTCGAGCCGATATCCTCGTTGAGAGATCTCAATCCAAACGCTCAAAGTTTTGATGCCACCTCTCATGAACTCTTTGCCGCATCAGGACTTGTTGCAAGAGCAGTGCTCCCCCAGGATACTCTGCCTACGATATCAGAGGACGACTTTCACGCCATGGGTCACCCCCCTCGTCGATTTATGCCCACTCCTCGCAAATTTCAGGGCCTGATCGACAACCGTTCTCCTAACGTGATCTCTGCGGGGAGCGCTACACTTGTTCGTCCACCTAGTCGCGCCGTCAGCATCGTTCCCCCGCCACCGGGTTACGAAGAACCCGGAAAGCGACCCAAAGACCATCACCAACGTGTCGAGCGACCAGTCGGGTCCAAGCAGACTACTTACTCTTCTCCGTCTTTCAATAATCGCCGGTCTGCCCCACTGGACGAAAGCAAATCGTATCCCTCTCTTCCACAAGCATCTACGAGCCCGAACGATATCGGCAGCAATAACAACGATAATAATGGCAATACTAGCGCTATTTCCCGTGACGAGAATATCGAGCATCAACATACCTATATGTATTCGCATCGCGATGCGCAAGGGTACCACGAGAGAGACAAGGCTGTGCACTTCCGTCCTCCGCCTGTATCACAGATCTACACCAAGAAATCCCCCCAGCTTACCGAACATTCGACAGTGAAGGAAGGTCTGAAGTCTCCAAACATTATTTCCCCCGCGCTCACCTACTCATCCCGTACGTCGTCAACATTGAGTCCGGCTACACCATTCTTTGGTTCTTTTGTGGGCAGTCAAGATACATTTGAGGTGATGACGGTGGAGAACGAAGATGTGGCAGAGACAAAGATGAAGGCGAGGATAGCCAACAAGTGAGACTCGCAAAGTCTTCCGTCGTCGCAATGTCATAGTGTTTTTTGTTTGTTTGTTTTTTTGGAATGAGCTGTCGCGTTCATTGTTTCACCGGTGCGTAACTAACACGGCGCGATCCACAGAAGCCCATACTAGGAGCGCTCAGTTGAAGTGGTGCATGTTCGCTGTAGAATGCACACCAACTCAAGCTGGCGGACCTCCGAACTTGGTGCACGGTGCACCTAGGAGCGCAGTTGCAAGTCCGTTTGATTGACCCAGTTCAGTTTCAGTACTGAAACATCTGGGAAGGGCTGATGTTACCTCTCTGGAACAGTGACGGTGACGAGTTTTTGAAGATATACGACACTATTGAGGGCGACTCCAACCTCAGGCTGGTTTTCTCGGTTTGAACCACAGCACCTCGATCGACAAGTTACGGTCTGCTTCAAGGAGAGCAAACTTGGACTCCGGCATGTGCACCACTTTCTTTGAAATTATTTAATGTTTGTTCTTTGCTACATCCACGCCGCTATCTCCCGCTCAAGATGTTCCCCATGAGAGCCCTGTCAACTGTAGGTTTTTAGACTCTGTCCTTGGTTCTTACTACCAACCAACCCGTGCTGTGAGACGCCGTGCACCGTACCAGGGGCTCTGTCAATGATGTCTGCGGCTGGGGTCAAGACACGGCCATTCTGTTCCTCAGGCCATGAGTCCTACTAGACTAGCGGCTAACGTGTACTCTCGAACAGTCACCCTGCTCGACGTCTCTTTCCGACGCTGTGTTACGTCTCACTCGGTAAACATGAATTCCATCCCTGCGATAGTTTGAGCTGCGGGTCATTCAACCAGATTGCTGCTCAGGGGGGACGAGGGTTGACATGAAGGGCATCGAAATTCTTCTACTATGCCGCCGCACACGGGCTGTGCGCAGTGCTTCGCGTCCCCGTTTCACTGTCTTCGGCGGCTGGTGCATCAAAGATGTCCTTTTGAGTCACCGTCCCTGCCGTTGCCCTCTGCGTGCACCCTCGAGCGGCACACGGGAGCCAACGTGATCTACATCACCATTGCTCAGGCGGTGACATTGCAGTGCCCTATCACGCCCAATTGGGGACTCGATGCACATTCTTGTCGAGCAGCGTGTCGGGACTTGATGTTTGATTTCACAGTTTTGCTGCTCTCGGCACTGTGAGTCAGTCTCATTTCACCGCTGACCGCCCCCGCAGACACAAAGTAGGGAGGGCGGTGATCGTGAGTACGTGATTTTGATACGGACCAAGTGATGTGCAGGGGGCGACGTTGGTACTTGAAGCTTGAGGCGTGGCCAAGATTGGTGCAAGCCCGATTTTGTTTTGGACTTGCTCGGACTAGCGTCACTACCGAGGCTGACTTTGCGGAGTGTGAAACTTGAATGGAATCAGTCGAGTTCGGGATTTTTCGTTGACCCTTGTTTTTACACCAGCCTCGCGCCCTCACTCTGTCGCTCGTTCTCTCCCGCTCGTTCGCCCCTCCGTCCTTCACCATGTTCAGTCGTCGCATCCTCGCTGCTGCTGCGTTTGTCGCTGCCGCCTCTGCTCAGCTCACCATCACCAACCCGAGCCCGACCTCTTGGTGGGGTGCGTCCTGAAACACTTTGACACTCTTGCATCTCTCATTCATTCGTTTTTTTGGGTTCCATTAGTTGCTGATTCTGTGAACACGCTTGCCTGGTCCTGCGACACGTCTTCCTATTCGTCGTATACTGTCGTGTTAGTCTACATTCTTTGTTTGCTCCATGTGGATGTTTGAAGCTGACTTGGATGATTAAACTAGCCTGAGCAACTCGGACAGTTCCATCTTGACTTCTGACCTAGCCTTGATAGCGGATGTCCCCAACTTTGACTGCTCCTTCACCGTCAATCAACAGCAGTCAAGCCTGGCTGTTTCGAATTCGTGGACTCTCATGCTCGCCAACATACAGAACTCTTCTGACGTGCGTTTATGTTCTCTCACTGTCTCGGTTCGCTCGTTCGGAATTGTATTGTACTCAACGAGCCTGTCTGTAGGTCTACGCTTCGACCCCATTTCAAGTCAGGGCGCAAGGCTCTCCTTATCCCGTCTCGTCCTCCGCCGGGGCATCCGGCACTGCAACCAGTACCGCTGGTTCCTCGTCGTCGACCTCTACACACAGCAGCGGAGCTGCTGTCAACTACATCCCTGTCGGCATGGGCATGGCGGCTGCCGCCCTTTTGGGCCTCGTCGTTGCCTGAATGAATACAGTCACAAGCACGGGAGATGTTGATGCGGTGTCAGGAGTAAGAGGTATGGAATGAAGTTGCAGACACATTCACGGACTGTTCTCGTCCCGACCGCTTCATGATCTCCGTGCACGGATTGAAGTCTTGGCCTATCTATATATCCTCCACAGAGATGTAAGCGGGAATAATGACTTTTTTTTGGGTAGCTTCCGTCAATGCTATGGTCTGTTAGCCCTGAACTTTATTTTTTTGTGGTCATGGCCCGAGTCGTTGATTATTTTACTTCTTGTTTCCTATGTCTCTCGCCCGAACTGTTGTCCGTGCATGTTGCGATATAAACGACGTTTTTATGGTTCGTGACGTCAAGTTGGCAGTAACGATCGGTCCGTCTGGACTTGGTTATATTTCCTGGCCTGCTTTCGCAATATGATGGCTCGAGGTTGGAGTGCTTCTTGCTGCCTAAGTTTGCTGTGTTCGAGTAACTTTTCTTTTTTCGATAGCATTATCATTACCGTCGCGGCTCTAACGCGAGTCGGATTGTGGTTTTAGTGCGTTGTTTGACGGCTGTCGACGGATCTCGTTGACGTTTTCACCCTCGGGAGGGCTTAAAACGCGGTGGGTCTACCGTAAGATGGCAACCGACCGTCCTAACGACAAGGAACTCGAGTGAGCACCCTGTGATGGCCAATACAGCCTACCGAGTCTATAGCCTGTTATTAATACCAAAGGGCTTGCCGGTTGTTCAGCGTATTCCCCTGCAGAAAAAACGGCTGGTAAGAAAAAGTGAATGGGGTAGACTACACGATGAAGCCAGCCCAAAGGCCCATGCAAAAGACGATGGCGTCGTACGTTGAGGTACAGTCGACTCCTCTTAACACATACCTCACATAAGCCATACCCCCTTGTGACCCATAATTCTTGCGTATCCCAAGTTCTCGGCTATCACTATATGACCTCCCTGGTAACCCATACTGTGTTTCGATTGTGATCGTTCTTACGACACGTGACCTCATCACAACTCAGAGTCTGTCACGCCGAAAACGAGTCACACTGATACTACAACTTTCTGCGGCTCTGACAGCGATCGGGTCCAGTCAGAACTAAATCCAGGCGTTCAGTGGTGAACACACGGCCCGTTTCAGCTGACTCCATTGCAGACGCATAGATTATGTGGCGTTCCGCCTGGATTTCTGAGCACGACGATGACACTGGAAATATTCGTGCGACGAAGACGGGGCCCCACAGTAGTCAGCCGCATTCTTCCACAGAGCACCAAAAAGGGTACGTGCTCAGAAAGAAGCCGGCGCAGAGCCAGAACGTTCCACAGGCAGACCGATGAGGCGCTTTGGGATCCAAAGATGAATCGTACTCGGGGATTCCGAGTAGCAACGCGCTTTTTTTTGCTTCGTCAACAACGCTGGGGGCTAACCGTTTTCGCTCGTCTTCGCGAAGGGGGGCCTTTCTTCGTCCGTCCAAGTCCGATGGATAAGGACCAAACCCTGAGGCGCGCGAGTCGTGTCAGAATGTTAAAAAGTAAGTTCTCTCCTTCAAAACATACAGACGTTCCAAGGACCCCGAATGGTTTGGATCAGAAGAATGCCGTCACGCTCGGTATTCTTTTAATGTCTTTTGTGTACCTCTGAACGTTACCGCTGAGCACCGCAGCAGGCTTGTGAGTGATGCCGGGGACCCACACGGTGAGACAAGGCCATTGTCTTGTGTGTTGGGTTGGTCAGCATGGGTGCGACGCCCACACACGACCCACAGCATGCACAGCGATCCGTCGTCTGGGGACATCCGGTCGTCTCTCTGTACCACCGGGTGGCCGGCGATCCAAAAGAGCGGCCTGGATGTCGATGCTCTTGGCCTAGACTCCAACGACCACGCCGTCAGCCACTCCATGGGGGTATTTCGGATCGCGGATGTGCACTGTCCGCACCCCTCGGGAACCGGTTCCAAAGGGAACGTTCTGGTGGCGAGTGCATGCCAATGGTCCCATGGTGCTTGGCGGAAACTGTCTCTCGGCGTCTTTTTGATATCATGCGCACTCATCGTGGATCGATCGCATGTGAGACAGGTGCGCGGAATGCAGATACGATCCCGGGATTTCAAAGTCCTTGAGTGGCCTTGTTCGGCCCCGTTTGAGTGGTGTGGAAAATCGGTTTCGCATCTGTCTTGAGACCTGTTTTTGTGGCACCCAACCTTGTATGGATTGCTGACGGGAGTGCAGACTTAAACACGCATCGTCGTTGCTACATTACACCGGATGACGGTCCATGCAATCGTTCTGGCCGACTCGCGCTCCACAAGAGATGAAGGAAGAGGTGAAGTACACGTTTAAGTTGGCGCCTTGCCATTCTCGTAAGATGGATTGCGGCATCGTCACTGCATCATCTATCTCCATCGTGGGGACTTACGCCAGACCAGGGCCTCACGCGCCGCGAACGAATCTATCCAAACTTGAGGATGGTGTGGCACTGTGGGCGCACGGGAGAAAAGTAAGAAAGAGGATGACAAAACTGGCCCGAGTGGGATGGTCGATGGCATGATGGCCATGTTCTCTCGTCACTGTCGTCAGGTGTCTTTACTAACCGCCAACATAAACTCGGTCGACCTGCCACCGACCTAGGCCCTGGGCTACGTACAGAACCGAGCTGCCAACTCGTTTCGTGATCGTGCCGAGGTGGTTTGACAACATGTCTGCCTCATGACTTTTTGCATTCCAGACCCTTGCTCAACGTCCGCATGTGGGGACGTGCGTTCCCCACGTTCCTTGGATGCCACTGCCGACTCACATCATATCTAAGCGCCCCTCAGATGTCAACTGTTGCCCAAGACCATTCCCAGTGCATGAGCATCTACAGGCAGGTGCAAAGTTCTCACAGAAAACCCCGGTGGAGTTGTGAGCTCGCTTTGGAGAGGTCATATAACGCTTTGAGATAAGGGCAGCTCAAGCTCCCCCCGGGCACGAGGCGTAGCAAGTACCGACGTGTCATAACGTGTGGATATGAATGAAGTCGAGGGTCCACATTCGGATCCCAATCGATAATCAGAAACCGGGCTTTCCCCGTACGCATGTTTGTTTCGCTAACCGTGTATGGACAAAGGCACCGGAGTGTGGGTGCAAATTAAGTTTTTCCAAATGTCGGGTGTGGGCGTGTTCGTGTCCTTGCCGCACACTCCCAGATCTCTGGAGGGCGCACCGCCGCTGGATTTTCCTATCGATGACTCACCGTCTCCGCCGACAAACACCAAGACTTGAAACAGATCTCTTTCCACCGGGTGGTTGTCACAGTGCGACGTTGCGCCCTGTTTTATCACGCAGTCGGGACGCGGCCAGCGCGACGGCCCGAGGCACATGGCCACATTGTGATGCGCTCAGGCCCTAGCAGCGTCGTGGCCACGTGCGGTCCCTGTTCGCAACGTCGGCCCATCAGAACCACCCAGTCCCTTTTTGTCAAGCGGGGATGTCTGCAATGCGCCATGTCACAAGGAAGCACTGCAAACGGCAAGGCCGCAGGACAAGGGAGCGCTCGTTTGCGTATCTGGACGGTTAGTGCCATCGTCCAGATCGATGAATTAGATTTTAAAAAAAATGAATGTCGCCACCGGGGACAATCACAGACCGACGCTAAGACATCCAATGTCCGGTCGACAAAACCAACGTCCATCCAAATCGGAGGCACTCGGTCACTTTTGCGATCTTTACGTACGTCAGGTGACCGTGCCACGGTTTCGCTCTTCCTCTGAGAAAATTTGCGATGCGCACTGACTAACATGGCTCACCTTCGCAGCCCTTGTCCGCCTGACGTATCCGCGCTGTTTTTGTCCTAATGAACGCTTCTATCACCAAGTACCAGATTCGTCATGGAAGTGCTTTAAAACCGAGGCTTGTCGTGCTGCTGCGCCTGCCAGCTGACTCCCTTCCCAGCAAGCTTCCAGATTGCTCCTCGTGATGGAGTGGCCCGCCTCCACTGTTCGATCTATAGCGCTAGTACTGCTCCTCGTCCTAGCCCTGGCCCTAGTTCGGCGCGCCGTGCGCCGTCGCGATGAGAGGAAGGGGCTTCCGCTTCCCCCGGGTCCTACCCCTCTCCCACTGGTAGGGAGTGTCCTCTCCCTAAACACTCAGGTACCATGGGTGACGTACACAGAGTGGCGGGCCAAGTATGGTGAGTCGCTCATCACATACTGCGATCATGTGTCTCTGAACGTTCCCCCCAGGCGATATCATGTATGTTCGTCAGTTGGATACCGACGTCATCGTCTTGAGCTCGCCCTCTGTTGCAACGGACCTGCTGGAGAAACGATCTGGCATATATTCCGACCGTCCTTTTATCTCGACCGTCGAACCGTGAGTCTCCCCCTCCATGTCTCGGTTGTCGAACGCGGGGAAATAATCGACATCATTCTAGCTATGGACACGACTGTAACTTTATCTTTTCCCAATACGGCGAACGTTGGCGGTTGTGCAGGCGCATATTCCAACAGACGTTCCGGGCTGATGCCGCCGTCGGCTTTCGCGCGATGCAGCTTCAAAGGGCCAGAGAATTGACATTAAACATGATCGACGACCCTGGCGTATATCCATTTCATTTTGCCACGTAAGCACACCGGAAGCGTGACGCACTCGTGTGTTTCTGTTTTTTTTTTCTGACGGGCCCGGGACTTTCAGGTTCGCTTCTTCCGTTGCCATGTCTGCTGTGTATGATTACGAACCGAGCGCTCGAAATGACCCTATGGTGTCGATCGTCGATAGCTATCTCCAGGCATCCGTGCCAGGGGTGGCTCCCGCGAAAGCCGTCCTCCTCAAGGCGTTCCCTTTCTGTGAGTGCATGGTTCAACGAGGGGAACGTTCTGCTTACGTCGCTCGCCAAAGTACTGCGCGTACCTCACTGGCTCCCCGGGCCGTGTCAGTGGATCAAACGTGAGGCGGAGGAGGCGTACGCGTGGCGGAACAAGATGGTTGAGACGCCGTTTCAGTACGTGCGGAAGCGCGTGGTAAGTCGTCGGTCAAGTACACGGCGAAACGGTCGTTCAGACATCGTTGCCATAGGACTCGGAAGAGAACGTGAATGTTGCGATGGTATCGGATCACATCGTCAGGATGGAGAGACTCGACGGGGCGCATCGTTCCGAATATGAAACGGCTTTGAAGCATGCTTCCGCGACTGCTTTTCTTGGTACGTTCTTTCCGACACCACATCGGTTGCGATCGGGATCTGACCATTGGTGTGCACAGTGTCCGCAGAAACGGTCTGCCCTTGGCTATTGAGTGACGGACGAATGGCTCATGGAATTTATAGACGAGTTCGACATTGCTGGTGTTCACGCTTGCGATGGTCAAGAACCCCCACGTATGGAAACGTGCTCAGGCGGAAATCGACGCTATCGTGGGTACCGACAGGCTACCCGAGTGGAGCGACAGACCGTCCTTGACGTATGTTGACGCTGTCATGCGTGAAACATTCAGATGGAGACCGGTCGTGCCTCTAGGTTCGTGCTAGACAGTAAATCCCCTTTTTGAAACGTCTGACCATATCCCAAGTCATGCACGCGGTCACTCGTAGTGATATTTATAACAATTATTATATTCCCAAAGGTATGTCCTCTCGTGTGCGTGGTTTATGCTTGTAAGATTGACTGAGTGTTTCACCAGGCGCAACCGTCGTCGTAAACTCTTGGTAAGTTTTACATCCACGAGCATTACCAAAGGGTCGCTTACCGTTGATCCTAGGGCACTATCGCGCGACGAAGTTCGGTACCCTGATCCGGAAAGATTCCATCCCGAGAGATTCTTGGACGCAGACGGGATGTTGACGGACGATAACCCCTCCGATTTCGTTTTTGGATTTGGACGGCGCAAATGTCCAGGTAAGTTCTCAGTCGCTCTAGGGGGGACATCGTGTTCTGGGTTCAAGCGCTCACACCTCACGCTGTTCGTCCCGTCTAGGTCGTTACAGCGCAGATGCGTCCGTCTGGAGTGCCATCGCGACGATGCTTGCCACGCTCGACTTTAATCTTGCCAAGGATGCGGACGGAAACGACATCACGTTTAACGCGACGTTCACGAATGGCATTACTGAGTACGTACCTCGACCGCGTTCTCGAGTTCCCGAGCCTGGCTTTCTTCAATTTCGTTCTGAAATGCCTTTCTTTAGCCACCCGAATCCGTTCCCTTGTCGGCTCATGCCTCGGCCACACGTCCACAAAGACGTGTTGGACCGTGTTCTCGCCAGATGAAAACACCAAACCGACTCCCAGCCCCATTTTGATGACCGTAAGACCGATGAAGTGTGTGTAAGCTTTGACTCTGTTGTGCACGACGTATTGTACCATAGTTATGCCTCTCTGATTGAACGCCTTGATCATGAACCATTCGTAGCTTAGAAACCTTGTACTAGACACACGCAAGGAACGTCGTGTGGAGTAATAGTATTAGTAATCAAAGCGCTTTATTACCTAATAAAGCCCCCTGGCCCCTCCCCCGCATTTTTGGGCCCCGCACTGCATGAGGAGGCTGTACGGACAGCAATCGGGATTTGCTCGCCGTGATGACCCGTAATACTGGATAAGTGACCGCTAGTACGAGTTTGTCCAGACGGAGCTGCGGAGAGTCTCCGCCGCCGCCCGCGTTTGGACGGGACGCGCCGGGACACGTTATATTATGTCATTTTATTTTATTTACTGATTAGCTGACGGGCGGGAGTCCACTGATTAAAATCGAGCACATAATGAAGCTCGGGTGTCCCCCCCCCCTAGTCAACTGGAGCTCTCTTCTTGAGATCAGCGGGGGGAGAGGGAAGTGGGGGCCTCTTGATTATCGGCCGTGTATCAAATCAAAACGCCACTTGATATCCACGCCACTAATACTTGTCCACAGCCCCCAGCAAGACTGCCTGCGGCTAGATCTATTCCGTCCGCTGGTATTTTTTGTCGATCGTGTCCTGTCGAGGTAGGTGTTATGTAAGGGCCTCGGTCGGTTCAACAAGGGAACAACGCGACACACAAAATACCGTCTTGCAATTCCCGAGCTCCCTGGAGGGAAGAAGAGGCGGGAGGGGGGAAAGGCGAGAGGTGCTCTTGGAAATGGAAATGGCCATCACGAGAGAACCCCACGAGGTTCCTCGAGTTCCCCTCTTGCTTGCTGGCGATCGGTTTTGAAAAACGCCCGGCGTGGTCAACAAGAAAGCAGGCATGGATACAAGACGGTCAGCACCCAAAGGCAGTGAGGCGGGGGCCTTGGCCTCGTGGACTCCCAATCACGAATCACGATGTGGTGTGCAAACCCTTGGAAGCGGTCCTGGCCATTCACACATTTTGGAAGGCGGTTCTGCCGAGCGCGCGCGCGAAATTCTGCATTCCATTCCAGGTTTCCCGTCTCCCCCCTTCCCTGGAAAGTGCATCGAAACCGACAGACGGACGTTCCGGGTGCAGTCGTTACACGAGCACCCTGGCTTGGCTGCCAAGTTGGCCATTTCTGCGTTAGAAGTGCAGGGTGGGAGTAAAAGAGGGATGGAACAAGATAAGAGGGAAGGGGGAGGGTGGATGTCGGCCAAAATCACGGTGACGATGCAGCAGCACTCATGTCAAACTGCTAACTTGTGGGGATGATCACTTTCTTATTTTCATATTTATCCAAGACTATTTGCGTTGCAAAGTCCTGTTAGTACATTTGGTTACCCTCCTGTCGATGTCCACTTCTCAAACACCGAGTCCGGGAGAGCTGTGAAAAAAAAAACGGGGTCAACAGAAAACATACATGGGACAAGCGTGCCTCTCTGACAGCAAGGTAGATTTTGAGGCGGCGCAAATTGCAACTCGACTGTTTCCGCATGTACGCCATATATGGATCTGATAATCTACCTTATTTTTCTTTGCATCTCATCGGTAATTCACGTCGTAGGTGCGTTCATTCCAAGCGCTGCGCCTTCGCACCCAATTTCTTTGGTGGCAAGGTGCTGCCGTCGCTTCCCTAGTGCGGGATGAAACTTCGGCTCCGGCTGCTCCAGAATACAAGAACAAATTTCTCCGCCGACTGCCTAAATGTGAGTTGGATTCCACAGGTGCACCCCTGCACAGGTCGGCGCAGCCTTCTTCCCACCCCCTCGCTCCCCTTGAAAGAATCCTTGCTGGATTGGTTGGGAAAGCCTCTTCGGTTGCCAAGCGTTCGAACGGGGGCCGTGACTCGAACGACACGTTGACGGGCACAAGCAGCACGCGGATGCCGTCGAAGACGAGAGCGCTGCGCATCGTTGCTGGCGTGACGGACGAATGTTCAAGAGACGCCCACATCATGCCGTGACGGGAGTTTTTTTTTTTTTTTTTTTTTGATAAAGATACCTGTTCACTCCTACTCCGGTCAGAGCACGGTCGGGTGCATGCAGACCGATTGGGGGTTGTCTGCTCTCTCACACGGCCTCCTTGCAGGGAAATTTTCTATGTATAGTCTGCGAACTTAGGGACTAGAAGACGCTCTCTGGCCCCTAAAGGGCGCGGCGGCTGTCCGCCTGCAACTATCATTCCACGTTCTGCGCACCCGGCTACTGTTCCCACAGCACAGGATCAGAGATTAAGCGGAAGGGCGGACGGTCAGGTTCATGTGGCCGCTTCTCTCCGTGGGACTGACGCTTCCCTCACTCGTATGGTCTCTCGAAAACTTGACGTTGGCTAGCATTTAACGAACGCGCCGGGCAACGTAAGTTCGTCTCGTACACCCTGCAGCTCGCGCAGTTTTACTATACCAGCGCTATGACGAAGATGTCGAAGCATTGGATCTAGGTGTAGAATTTATTGACGATTCACTCCGGAGCAATTTTTCCATGGGCGCGTTAGTCTCAATCGATATTCATCCAACCCATCCTAGCCGAGCACTTTAGCATGGAGAGGGTACGAATAAACGTCTCGCATCTATGTGGACGGTTTCAGAGATATTTTGTGGTAAGAAATTGATGAGGAAAAAAAGATGCAACAGGCGGTAGCGACGGCCAAGGACTTCCCTAGCACCAAACCCGGGCGAATGGCATGATAATTATCCCAAAGCTCGAGGGGGGTGAAGATATCTCTTGCTGGCCACATGCTCGCCGACCATGCAGGCTCCTTGTCCCTTCGACGGAATCAAACAACTGGTGGCCGAGTAAGTATCAGCCACTTCAGTCTGTGGTTCAACAGCTCTTCAGTGTCCTGTTCGATTATGCTGTTGGACTGTGGAGGATGTTGAAGTTACCGTCGCGGATACGAGATACGCTCAGTCGCATCATCAAGCACATCGGCACAGACGAAACCGCGATAACATGGGACAATGTCAGCAAGGTCGTTGGTCATGACCTTCTTGGAGACCAACAATGTGGTCATATCATACAGGGAGTGCGGTGTGGCACATCCGACTCAGACATGAGTTGCACGGCACGAGCCTCCGAGAGGTCTGTACAGTTTCGAGTGTTGGACCCGCGGGAACTCGGATTGCCCGCGCCAGGTTCGTGGCTGTTCCCATAAATCGATGGTCGAGAAAGGGAGGGAGAAGCACACCTGGTTGGTTCCACACCTTGCTTTTTGCGGCACTAGCTCCCTTGGATGGTCCCCAACCCCACTGGAACTCCTTACACATCGAATGGAAGAACAGCATGGCATTGGCAGCTCCAAGGTCCCCTCGGGCTTCAGGCGTTCAGGGCCGCCAGGGCAGCGGACCGACCTTACGCGAAAAAAAGGGTAAACCAGAGGTGGTCCGCCACTTGGCGTCCGCCGGCGTATGGCTGTGGCCTTGGTCGAATCAGGCACGCAAGGAAATAAATCGTTCAGCCAAAAAAAACGGGTTTGCCACAAGTGCACCGACCGCGGCGTCGTCGCGTCATCATGAATGACGACTTTTGCCGTCTTGTGGAAACTCGTGAGTGACTGCCAGCACCCAGACAAAGATGGATGGATTGCCGCTGCCGCAGTGTTTCCACTACAAGCTGCCGGGATCGTCAGACATGGCATGTACATACGTACGGTTCGTGTCCATCAAATCTGCCCTCTGAGAGTGTGCTCGTTTATCGACATTCGGTAGATCAAAGGTCGTGTGCAGTGATTGGCGGTGGCGAAGCGTACTGCGTGCGAATTTCGGCGGGGATCTCTCTCTCTCTCTCGTCGAGCGTGTAGTTCACAAACGACACTGTCATTGTACAAGGTGGACACTCCTAAAAACATCCGCACTTCTCTCGTTCAATCCTTCCTTCCCCTCTTTGCTCAGAGAGTCCCGGATTTAGCAATCGTGATCTTAGCCTTGGGTTTTCCGCTCTGGGACCCGTACGCTTCAACCTTCTTGACAACCTCATTGTAACCCTGCACGACCTCACCTGCAATTACAAGTCAAGTCACCCAGGATGAAGGCTCGTCTTGCATGTCAGTGACATACCAAACACGACGTGTTTCCCGTCAAGCCAACCAGTCTCTGCGACAGTGATGAAGAACTGAGAGCCATTGGTGTTCTTGCCAGCGTTGGCCATCGAGAGCAACCCGACCTTGGTGTGCTTCAGTGCAAAGTTTTCATCTATGGCATATCCGAGTCACGTCAGAATTTTACCAAAAGACTGCATCTCCCAGCGCCAAAAGAGGGGGGGTAAGGGTATGACGACAGACCTTTGAACTTCTCGCCGTAGATGGATTTACCACCCGTGCCGTCGCCTTTGGTGAAATCCCCGCCCTGGAGCATGAATCCGCCAATGATGCGGTGGAAACTGGAGCCCTCATAGCCATAGCCATGTTGACGCGTCGCAAGTTCACGGAAGTTCCTGGCCGTCAATGGCACTACATCGTCATAGAGCTTGAACACGACGCGGCCAAGGGGGCTGTCATCAACGACGATATCAAACTGGGATCCAGGTCAGCGGCGGATGCGTAGCCAGGAGGGGGTCACCCACGAAGACGTTTGCCATGGTGGATGGTAGGAGAAAGAGATGGATCGCAGCAGATAGCAGATAAAGTAACCTTCGGAAATTGCCGGACTATTTCGGAGATCGGCAGCGGAATTCGGGAATCAGCAATGGCGAACGGTGCACCCGTCCTTCAAGTCTACTATACAACGAGTCGTACAGGCGATACAATTGAGATGGGGTCCGTCATAATGCGCAGAGATCGCCTCCCGTCTGGCTCTCGTCATAGACGGTTGCGTCTGCACCGATTGCACGCAAGCATTTCACAATCCTGACAACGCTACAAACGAGTACCGGTCAATCCCAAACCACATACGGCGATACAGCATATCACTTACAAAGATATACAATGGAAGATGGTATCCGCAACTCTCGCAGTGACCCCCACCGTCTTGGTACCGCCACCGAAAGTGATCGCAATCGTGGTCTAGTCTCAGCATTTCCATCATTTCGCGAATCAAACGCTCTCGCATGGACTCGCTAATCGTCGAAAATCCAGGCAGGTATGCCTCTCCAAACGTCGATGTCGGTGCGGGCGGCGAACTTGAGGTGGATGCAGTTGCAGTTGTGTTGGTAAGCGATCTCGTGGTCGTGGCTGGAGCCGCCACGGTGCGCCACGACCGTCCAGCAGCAGTGGTCCAGGGATTTGAAGGACGAGTCGGGGAGCGGGTCGTAGTAGCTGTCGGTGTCAGCGCCGGCCATCTTGCTACCAAGTCTGTGGACGGGGGGGCTGGTTGTTCGTCAAGTACTGCAAAGGGGTTACGTGTCGCAGCAACAGTAGTGGGAGGCCTAAACAACCGTTCCTCGTCACGCTGCTGGACCAGCGCGGGAATTGCAGGCTGTTCGTCAAGTATTGCAAAGGGATTGCGCTCCACAGCAGTAACAGGTGGTGGTCGGGGAGCGAGTTGCGTACCTTGCTCCCGATTCGCCCCAAGCTGTGCGTCCACCCGCTGCTCGGCAGCTGCAAACAACCGGTCCTCGTCCCATTGTCGGCATTGGCACCTCTTCCATCGTACGCGACAGAGATAACAAAATTCAGTTCGGCATCGGCACGTCATATGGAAGCAGCCAAAGTTGAGCTCAATTATCTGTGAACAGCCCGGGCAGCGGGCCCAGCCAGACTCACGGCTGAGCTGTAGGACTTCAGCGGCCCCTGCATCGGGACGACAGACATGTATCCATTCGCTGGTGTATTGTTCGCGACACTTGGCGCATGTCTGCCTTCCACATCCCCATGCAGGGCAGATATACATTTTCCTCGTAGAATCGCCTTCCGACAGAGGTCCCAAGAACCGACTGCATGTAGGAGAGGAACAGTAGACACGTTTCATGGTACCAAACTCGACTTGTTTTTCTCGGAATGTCGTTACGAGTGCCTGGGAGAGATGGGGTTGGACCTGAGCAAACGGAATGTTCTTTTTGCAACAGCGAGGAGGAAACAGTGTCTCGTCTCGAGTGGCGGCTTTGAATAGGTCTATGATGCAACTAATATCGTAGTAGTGACCACAGGGCGCCTTGATTTCCATTCCGTAAATTGGATCCTGGCAGATCACGCAGTCGTGGCCAGTTGAACTATTCATGCCGGCACTCAGTAAACAACGCAGATGTAGTAGATAGATTTGAATGTGAACCCACCGATTTACTTTCGGTATCTTTGGCACAACATTGCCGACACTTATCGAGCTAAGCTCGGGGAATGGCCGCGAGTAAAATGCCGAATGTAGGGGAGAAGGGTCCCCCATTTTCCAAAGGGGTAGAGAAGTACTAGGATGTTGTTTACCCTTTCCTTTGGTGTCTTTCCTTAGGTGTACCCTCCTCAACTCATGTGAATGGAACAGCAAGTATGCTTACTCCTTAGCATTGGACAGAGGGGGAAGGCCCTTTGCCAACATTGACATCACCTCAGTGTGCTGATTATCCATTCGCTTTTTTTCCATGCTGAAGTATACCATCCCTCAACACACATTGGCCGGAGAAAGTGAAAGTTCCCTCACCTCTTATCGCTTGATTGAGGAGGTGCGCCCGGGATACTTGAATCCTGCCTAGCCTCTCCCTGCTGTTGGCGCTTCTTCCTTTTTCGCTTTTTCCTTGGACCCAAGCTTTCTTAATTGATTTAAACGAGAACGGCAAACACACCCACCTCGTACTCTTCGACTGGGAAGCTTCTTGTGGCGTCTCTACCTCTGGCGTCTCGTCAACTTCTTCGTCTGCCGCCCATGCCAGCGACGGCACCGGGTCAGTTTTACCCCCACCCCGCGGTAACCCGCCGGCCTCGTCCACGTCCGAGTCTTCCTGAGTAGCGATCCGCTCCGCCAGCATCCGATCTTGGTTAAGCGCATCGAGCGCGCGCGCCTGCTGAATCAAATCGTTCAGTGCGATCTCGCGGTCCGACAGCCGCCCTCCAGCGCTTATTCTCCGCAGCATCGACGCCTGGAACTCGTCCCGCTCTTCGAGACTGAGCTGGTCCAGCAGTCCGAGCAAATCCTGTTCATAAGCGCTCGTGCCTTGAATCCTTCCTTTCGGCGCGACCCCGGCCCGCCAAGCGGGAGGCCGGAGTCGGGAGGGTCCAGCGACGCTCATGGAAGAGGGCGGAAGGAGCTGGGAGATAAGCAGCATGTGTAGGGGGCCTTTTTATACTATGACCGTAATCGTATATAACACGTGTCGGCCTAGAAACGTGGGGCCATTGTTCTGGAACGTTGTTTGCAGGTCAAGCAAAAACGGATTCTCGATTGGCGCCATGGATCGCGGGTGAGCTTCGAACACGGATTTCACTTGGGTCGACTACCAAAGTAGCAGGCAATAGCGTTTTGTTGAAAGTAATGAGGCCACCCGTGCTGTTGGGTGAGCATAAGCCCCGACGCCTTTGCGAACGGTGAAAAGTCGGTTGTCAGAATCGTGCAATGACGGTAGCAAAAGTAACAATTGCAGCGTGTCTGGAACCATCGATGCCGAACTGTGAGAGTCGAGGGAAATAGCATCCTATACCAAAGCGATGGCCATCTCTGCCATGATGGGGTGGTGTTCGCCCGGGATAATGTGCGTGCTGCAGTGTTAGCTTTCTTCAAGGCAAGAGTGTGAAAAGAACCTACATTGGCGGCACGTTATTCCTTTTCCCGTTGTCGTTTTCCTGTGTTGACCGGTATCGTGAAAGGTTCCAGGTCTGTTTCCACCCGGGAACCAACACGATCGCAACAGTTTTCCGATCAACCTGAAAGTTCGACTCTGCCAATTTGACAGGTCCAAGTTGCACATCATCATCATCATCGTCGTCGTCGTCGTCGTCGTCGTCGTCGTCATTATCACTATCTTGCGTCCAGCGGGCCAGAGTTTTCCGCTCCGTGGCACATAGTGACTGCAGCTAAGATTGGAATGCGTTCGATTCGGTCAAGGCTGGGGCACGTGGCAGGTGTAGTCAAGAAATCCCCCAGAGCAAGTGACATCTCTACAAACATAGAAACAGTGTCATGATGATGACGAGCCGAGCCGAGCCGAGCCGAAACACCCTACACATAACACTCCTACTCAGGCAAAGTCAGTGCCCTCTGGCGTGATATGACTGCTAAACCGAACCAAATCAGATCCTAGACCCGGACATAGCCGAGGTCATGACACGAGGTCGCTTCGACAGACTCTGGCGATGGACCGGTCGAACGTTTCCAATAGCTACCAACCTCAGGCTCATGGAGCGTAGGAACTAACTGTAGGTGTTGTTGTCCCAGTAACTTATCCTCCAAGCTTCTTGACCCTCTGTGCTAAACGATGGACTTATTGGAACAGCATTGTCATTGGAAGGTCAGATGGCATTCACCAGTGCGTCCTCGATTGTTGCAAGGAAGACTGTAAGCATTCCTTACCATGATCGTAGACGTGCAGAGTGATTCGCGTAGGCTCGTTTCTTGTCGGGGTTCTCTCAGTTCCTCGTATAAGCTTCGTTTGGAGGATTGCGAGTGTAAAGCGACGTGAACGGCAAACCCGGCGTCCAGAGAAGGCCATAGAGAGGAGTGGGTCACTCAGGGCAGAAATCTTCGATCCAGAACGCCACATTCAAAGCTTGGAATGTCTACCAGCATCATGCCCTCCCGGCAGCTTATCATGCTCATTAAATATCGCCTGTCCTCACCATAGTGAAAAGGTGAGTACTTATCCACAGCTGGAACGAAGCACAAGGTCGTCCAGGCGAGGACATGCAGAAATGATTCGATATTATCCTTGAATGCATGCATCATGCCAGGGTACCAAAGCAGATTCGCAGGCATAAATTGCCAGGTGCCCTATGCGTGCAGAACGTCCATCGTCGTCAGTCAATATCAAAAGGTATGTGGTTGCGTTCGTCCACCTGCTTCGCCAACTCCCAATCAATCAATAAGGCCCTCTCATCCACCGTCAGGAGGATACTCCCAACACTGATATCAAAGTGCAACAACTTCACCACGCTGAATGCATACCAATGAGCTGTGATTTCCTTCGTCAGCCATGCCTGGTGGAGAATAGAATGCTATGATCCCACCTTTCATACCATTCAGGATGCCCATCGCGACCCCTTTTGTGCATCTGAACGTTGTCAGTGCACGTCCAACAGTCCCCAGGATGAGTCGATAATGCTGATACGACGACGCCACTGGACGAACACACGATGATGCAGTATGACAATTTCCTGCCCTGGCATCCTTCTGTCCGGCATGCCCTTGCCAACAACCAGCTCAGGGATGTTTGGCATCCACACCTTACGCAGCTGCACATAAATCTCGTGCCCTTGACTGACCTCGACGTCCAAGTGTGTCAGAGAGAAACCACCAAGTGTCTTTCATAAAAACAACCTGTTCAAGGCTGTTGGTTGCGCCTGAGACGGTCCGATGGTACATATTACAACTGTCTGAACGTCGGATGAGTTACACAGGCTTTGGTTCAGTCCATGATCGAAGGGACACGCACCCTGCCGCTACTAGGTTCAGAACGCGCTCAGCCAAACTGGACAACATCAGATAGCGATTGGGTTCGTCACATGCCTGGAAGCGCGGAGCTCGCTAGATAATTTCATATCTGAGCTGGCAGGTAAATTGGGGTGAACAAAAGTGCCAGGCAGACGTGAGGTGCATGTTCGGGAAATACCCTGGTCATCAATTCGTGTGGGATACTTTGGGGTACTCACTGATACAACGGCTGCAAGCACCAAGCTCATGATGACCGTTTCAAGGTGGCATAGGATAGAACATCGCGGCCTACTTGTCTTGTTTTCTGCGATGCAATCTGTCGTTGCCGTAGTCATTTGCGAAACACAAAAAGGGCAGGTATGCCGTTGTCGCCTAAATACGAGACGTGTCGTGTTCATGACAGCGGCCTCAAGGCTCAAGGCTTCGACGTCAACGGCCAACTAGCACGCGTTCCACAGGTTTGTCCAATAACCCTCACCGGAGTCTAACTGACATGCACCTTCCACAGGTTTGCAGGGGATAAAAGTCACCCTTGTTTGACAGCCCGTCCGTGCGTTCAATCTCTCTGACATTGTACAGGACGAGTCCACCTCCGCAGTAGACTCCCAGGTCACTGCTCAGGACAATTCCCACGTAGAACGTCCACACGAAGCCACTCCGGCCAAAAAGAAGGTCGGGCGAGACCTGGTATTCACGTCCACGCAACCAACCTACGACCGGATACGGGAGCAGCTCGCTTCCGAGATGGAAGGTCGATGGCTGGGCCCGATGCCCGTCGACCTGTTCTTCAAGGAATACCTCCAGACCGACCAGACGTTGGCGCCGTTGCCAGAACTCGCCAAGGACCCGTTCAGTGCTGTCCCCACCAGCAGTGTCGAGAGTAGTCGGTATGCGCCGTTCGTGAGTGTGCGCTATATTTCCTCGTGGTGGCCCTTCTGACAGTGGGTTCGCTCGCAGATCGACGCGATCGAAGGATGGATCCTGCACATGCAGGCAGTGAACACGAGCACGAGCGCAGATACAGTCAATAATCTCATGCTGAAGCCAGACGTCGCATTGTACAATCGGGGAGAGGAGCATGTAAAGACAGACTTCACGAAGATCGAGCTTTGGATCGAATTCAAGACGAACACTCGCGGCATCGCTTTCCGTGATCCTACCGAGGAAGGAGATCCTTTGGGGACGAAGGAAGACCTGTTCACGCCGTCGACAGCCAAGGGGCGGGATGCTCGAGGACAGCTCGCTCATTATGCAGGGGCACAGCACAGCGCACAATTCCGACACTTTTCCTACTCTATTGTCGTCGAGGGCGATTGCGCACGGATCCTTCGATGGGACCCCTCTGCCACAGTCGTCACGACTGCGTTCAACTTCCGGGAGAACCCAGAGATTCTGGCCGACTTCCTGTGGCGATTCGATCACTTCACGTCAAAGGACCGCGGACACGACCAGTCTGTCCGGCCAGCACATCTCCGTGGGGGCGCGGGCGCTCGTGTGAGGGAGAAGTTACAGCTGAAGGCAGACACGGCGTTGTTCGAGTATGACTTGCCCGGGCTGGAAGGGGGACATGGCTATGGACCTCGACCACCGTACCATGACCGGTCTCTCGTGAGTAGATGCACTCGCAGCTTGCCTATCGTGTGGATTCCGGAATCAGACATAGACACCAGGGACGAGTCGGACCCGTGGTCGGAGGAACGGGTTGTGTTCTTGAAGGATACCTGGCGATTCCTCTCTGGTAGATCGGACGTGACAATCCGCCAGGAGCACCAAATTTACGCCGAATTACATCGAGCAAAGACGCCAAACATCCCTGAGCTGGTTGTTGGTGGAGACGTGCCGGACGGAAGGACGCGAGGGCAGGAGATGGCCAAATCGTCATGGCTGTGTGTTCGGCCTTTGGTATCGCCGTATCAGCACTATCGACTCGTCCTCGGAACCGTC
>JBBPLU010000169.1:0-40795 GCA_038089935.1 Boletellus emodensis | reverse complement strand
AATAAGCCCCTTATAAGGGCCTTATAAGATTTGCACAGATTAATCATCACAGCTTTCTCATGGTCACTGTGGCACTGTTCTCCCACTCTTTCGATTGATCCAATCGAGCGGGTGAGAATCAGGGCATTTAGTTATATGGTTATACGAGATATTGAGGGTCATAAACATAAAATTAACATTTAATAAAACCGAAAACAACAACACCTAGTGCAGTTACGACGGGGTTTCTATAACATTCCCGACAGGTGGATGCAGGCGGGTCCATGTCTCAATCGGGGTGCAATGGTATAAGATTAGTGCCGATGGCTCACGATGGCCTCGAAATAAGGTGGCCCCCACCTTCCAGCAATAACAATGGCAGCAAACTCCCGCTACGAAGGAACGCGGCCGCGATGGGGAAAGCCAATTCGCGGTCGCCTGCTCACTGCCGCCCCGCCTACAGACCCGGCGTTTCTGCTCGAGGACCTTGAGCAACGCCTGACGACCCTGTCCGTCGGCGCCGAAGGAAATGCCTCTGAGCTCGTCAAGCTTCGTCACGTCAAGCCCATCGCATCGTATTCGTGGATCGATGCGCCCGTCCCAACCATCGTCGTCCCAGGTAGGTCCACACCCTCATCATCGATCATCCCTCACACGCCCTCGGCCCTCAAAGGCGCGCCCCAGATCTGGGCGGCCGAGCGTCCTCCAGTGAAACAAGTGCCACTCGACTCAGGGGTCCAGCAGATCCATCACAACGCAACAAAGATGGGCAACCAATCCCCGATGTTGCCCCTCTTCGCTGCGATTGATGCGTTGCACGACGATTTTCCGTACAAGGACCTTGATCTCGTCACTAATCGCAACGGGCTCCGAAAGTTGTTTCGCTGCGCCGATGGCCTGAACCCCCGCAGCGAGAACGACTTTCGGATCGACGTTGATATGTTCGGCAAGACGTGCTTGTTTACGAGGCGGGAGGAGAACACGATGGTCGTCGGGCAGAACACGGGCTATGGTGACGAGTACCTCAAAGCCACCACTAGAGCTCCTGCTGGCTGCGAGAAAACGCTTGATTATCATCGGATCATCACCTACGTAAGTCGTGGTCGCTTCGAACCCCTGACGGCTCGAGCCCATGCACTTTCTTGCTTATTGGCAGAAATTCGGGGGCTTGAAAATCCTGCTCTGCTTCAGTGCGGAAGCTTGCATAGAACAGAGGAAAACCGATGACGACCTCCTTGCCTCGGTTTCGTCGCTATCCATCGGGAACAAGGCCCAGGAAACGACGAAGCTGAAAATTCCGCCCTCTGCTGGTCTCAACGTCAAAGTCACCTCACCTACCTCTCTCGTCCCGCAATCTGATCTGGTGGAGGTGAAAACGAGGTCCAGTTATCGTGAAGTTGATTGGAGGGATATTTATCCTCAGGTGTATCTATCCCAGACGCCTTGGCTCTATATGGCGAGGCACAGCAACGGCGTCTTTCAACCGGTCGAGAAGATATCGCTCACTGGCAAGCAAATGAGGCCGTATGCGGAGATTATGGAAGGTTCTATTGGCAAGTTGAGGTACTTGCTGAAGACGATACTGAAGGCGGTGCGCGAGCAGGGAGAGGGCGTTCCTTTGAGCTTGGTGTACCAGAGTGGAAAGCTTTCACTCTGGAGACGCAAAGAGGGCAGCGGGAAACCTCTCGGGGAGGCGATCGCATCCAGGTTCAGGAGCTAAGGCGGTGGTTGGTAGTTCGTGGCTGTGTTCTGTTGCAGTCATTAGGGACCGAATGAAACGCGCAACGTCTTTGCCCCCAGCCCACACCTCCCAGAAAAACCAGCATCTCATGGCCACCGTAAAGAGCTCTCCGCCTCCTTCCCTCGACCTCATTTTCTCCGAAGAGTTGATCTCGCCCGAGGTTGCGGGGCAGCTACCCCCGGGGCTGACGGTGCGTGCCATGGCGCCAGGATGCGTCCATAAGCGTCTGACTGCCCACTTCCAGATTCGGCCCCTCGCGTCGACGGACTACAGGCGCGGCCACCTCGACGTCCTCACCGTCCTCACCGTCGTCAGCGACCTCGGCGAGGCAGCCTGGGTCGCTCAGTTCGACGCCCTGCGCGCCCTGCCTAAGACGTACTATTCCCTCGTCATCGTCGACGACGCGCGCGATCGCATTGTTGGTGTCGGCACCGTCTTTATCGAGCGCAAGTTCCTCCGCGGGCTCGGCAGCGTCGGCCACATTGAGGACATCGCCGTCGACAAGAGCCAGCAGGGCAAGAAGCTCGGGCAGCGCATCATTGAGGCCCTCACGCACATCAGTGAGAGCACCGGCTGCTACAAAACCATCCTGAATTGTAACGACAACAACATACGTGCGTGGTGTTTCGTTTTGGCGTTGGGTGGCACGCTGATTCGTGTGCATATATCACGCGCAGCCTTCTACGAAAAGTGTGGCTACGTAAAGAAGGACAACGGGATGGTAAATACTGGTCGTCACCTTGCCTTTGGTCATGCCAACTGACGTGGCCACTTTCAGGCAAAGTATGCGCCCGAGCACCCAAACGTGCCCAGACTGTGAACCAATCTCACCATTCGCTCCTCACGATACACACATGGACTTGCACGCCGATATCAACCTAATTTCCGCTGGCTTACGGTACATAGGCATTCATCATGATTTCGGACCCCCGTAGAACTCTGTATTATCAATTTCCCGTAGATATGCCCCAAGTCGTCTTTGTTTTCAATCGATGGCCGTCCAACCACAGTATGAGGCGTAGCATGCATGTCGGCATCGGTTATATCATAGGAGGAACGTGCGATACATGTGTGGGCCAGCCTTATCCAAGCAGGTCCGCTTATCGACCACCCTTGCCACCCTTCATCTGTTGTTTCGAGACCTTTGGTGCAGTGCTGACGGGCGCACGGGTGGCAGGCTGTGGTATCGCAAAGGAGCAGAAGTGTCCCATTAGCAGCGCAAAAGAGCCGAGGGAATCAACCGCGAGGCGAACCTTTGCCTTCTTCGATTCCTTTTCCTTCTTTTCGGTCTTGGCCTTTTGGATAGCAGCCAGCCGTGCCTGCGTGCGGACTGCGGCGGTCTGGTTTCGCTTAGCGGCGATGGCCCCGAGGTCGGCGCCGACGATGCCACGCTGGTGCTTGACCGTCCGGCGCGAACGCTTCTTGGCAACCTCCTCGGTGATGCCCTTTTTGTGCTGGCGACGGTACAATTGCGTCCACGCGATCTTGCGCGGGTTCTTACGCTGGAGGAAGAGGGACGAGTTCTTGGAACTGGCGAAGCGGAAGACCTGCGAATGGCAGCGGGTACGAGTTGAGCTGGCCCGTCCCAGGGTTCACACAGACATGGATACACGATGCGCGGAAACGGGGGGAAGAGATGGTATAACTGTGCCCTGGCGCTCACCTTGGAGTCCCCGCGGACGAAGAGTTTGCCCTTTGAAGGGTAGATGCGGTAACCCGAGAAGGAGTCGATTTCGAGCTTCTGCACTCCGCAAAGAATGGACGAGTCAGATCGGCGAGGGGTCTTTCACGACATGGTCATGCACGCACCATCTGCACAAGAAAAAGAGAATGGCGGCGCAGACACAAAGAAAAGGAAACAGTCAGCAGAGCGATCCAAGGCAGGCTGAAACAAGATCAAGAGACAAGACCACCCTATCCGGCACCTCATTGCTCCATCCAGCGGTCCACTATGCCCAACAACAGGGTCTTGAACTTTCAAGTACAAAGTAGAGTAGTGGAGGCATCTTGCAAACCGTTCTTACTGCATGTAACCGTGAATTCAAGCTCACCTTGGAGGGTTTTCCGGGACTTGCTGATCCTGTGGTGTCGTAGAGGGACTGGCGCTCTGGCGGAAGTTGAATTTCGGAGTATGCCGATTACAAATTAGGACGTTCCAAAGCTTTCGGTAAACCGTATGATACAACTATTTGAGCTTCATGAAACGCATATTGAATGCTTTCGACTTTTACTTTCCACCCTCTCCCTTGTTTTAGGTTGGATACGCTCTACATTACGCCTCTTCATGTTCCATCTCCTGCAGCCGTTTCCGGCGCATTAGCGCAAGTTGCATCATCACAAACGACAGACATCCGAGGACCGCAATAATCTACCCGAATGCGCGTCAGTCGTCGTCCTGTGTAGACGGGCCCACGTACCCCGCTGAAAAGCGATGGCCGCCACCACTGGTATTGTGAAGTAAGGAGCGCACCCGAGACGGGCCCGCCTTTCAACAACATAGATGATCAGTGATCATGTGAGATTACCGCGAGCAGAGGAACCCACCGACGAGAGCTCCGATCCCGGCGACCGTTACCCCAATCCCCATACGAGCGCTATATCATAATACATGACGGTCACCATTCGGCAATCGGGCGTACAGGGCGACGAACCCAAGTTCCGGGAGGTCGGTGGTAAGGAAGGCGATAAGGGGCCCCAAGAGTGCTATGTCTGTCGAATCGACCTTCTGTTTAGCTCAACCGTCCAACTTTGGCAAAAAAGACACTAACAAATCCCAGAGAAGTAACCGTAAATCCCACCGAGTACGATGATTGACGGAATGCTGCCCAGACCAATCATAGCGAGGATTAATATACCACACGCGCCGGTTGACACGATCATTAGCAAAGATACGCTGACACGGTATGCGATGAGTCCGGTAGACAGGCGCCCTATCAGGCTTGCACCATTCAAAATAACTAACTGCACGGATAGTAAGGTCTCAGTGTTGCATGACATAGGTGGCAATTACGCACAGAGTAGAATGAGAATGTCTCCGAATTTCCGTGCTGGATAGAATCCAACTGCAAGTAAAAGAGAGGAAAGTAGAACCCGGTTTGAAAGAATAGGAGCCTATTGTGTCGACAGAATCGCTCATCAAAGATAGCCATGATCATGGTTAGCGAACAAAGCACGTACCCGGTGCTCATCATGCAAAAGGGAACATCATAGATCGCACGTCTTCCGACAGACAAGTAGCTCACAGGATGTCTAGGGGGCTCCAACCGCGTGCGGATAAGGAGACACGATATAAGAAGCAGGCCGCTGACAAAGGCAGCGCTTATCCGCACACCGTTGGCAAATCCTACGGACCGGTTAAACAAGTAGTTTAACATGATGGGATGCATGACTGCTCCAAGCGAGGAGCCTGAGGCTGCGAGGCTCATCGCAAGCGTACGACGCTTGTAGAAGTAGTGAGATATCACCGCCAAGCTCGGAACATACATGGTTCCCAAAGCCAACCCAAGGCCAATTCCTTGAGTCAGAAAGATCTACCATCCTAAATCAATTAAACGGTTCGTACAATACCTGGATCACAGAATGAGCACCTGGTAATATTGACCCGGTTTGGCAAGTGAGAGCATGAAGAGGGTGAATGACTGCAGTAACGATCCGCCAATTAGCAGATGATAGCTTTGCACAATTAGCGCGGAATGTCGGATGCCAACCGAGGGACGTACAAGTAACCCCGATCAAAGAGTATGCCTGTCACAAGACTGAAAGCGCACACCAGAAACGCGTTGACACTTCCAATCCATCTATCAAGCACGTTTTTGGACTCCGTGCACGTGCATAAAGCTTTGGAAACTTACGATATCGCCGAGGTAGATTCATTAGTCAGATAATGGAGGGTGTAAAACTCTGCAGCCATCACTACATGGACACGAGTACACGAGTGGGTTCCCTCACCTTGGTAAACTCCAAACGACGAGGCGTAACTTGTTTTGTCTGAGTACCCCGATTACCCACAAAAAAGTGGTGGACGTGCCTACTTACCCGAAGCAGCAGAACTGGACAATTGCCCTGACAGCAAAACAGAAGGATTCGGAATCATTGATATCACAATCCAGCCAATGACTCTTACACGCCGATAACCGTGCACCATGCTGCTCTACCGCCTTCCGGAAAGTGGTCAAGGTCGATTTCGTCCTTTTCCGGGTCTTTGACCGCATCCAAAACAACGCATGGCGGAGTTTCTATCACGGTTCGAATCGATGGGGCGTTCGAGGGCATATATGAATTGAGACAAACTGGAGGGCTCCACCCCGAGGCATTTTATTCTCCGCGGAAACGAGCGTCAAGACCCTGCGAGAAATCTATGCGAGGGCCCAAAAGGCCGGTCAGCAGGTGCCCCTGTGCATGACAACAACTCTACCCGTCATCGTCATTTGTCAGTTCACAACAGTGACGTACTCACTCTCATCGTTCATGGGTAGACACGGTCCCTACGGCATATCATATAGTGCGACAAACTTCCGGGAACGAAATCAAGCAAGACTGTCGAAAGCTGACCGTGACATTGCCTATCGAGCAGTACCGCTGTTCACAAAACAGTCGCCTGAGATGCGGAGCATGTGATGGCATTAGAGTGGAGTTGGCGTTTGGCTTGTGCGATTCGATGAGCTGCGTCAAAGAGTGTCCTATTGACCACGTGGGCGACGGTGATTATCAACCCCAAGGGTTTGTTGCGTTCCCCTTTCGTCTCTCGTTACCACGCTCCTATGTCAGATGTCAAGTTTGCGCAGTTGAAGCAGGAAATACACCTGTCACCGGCATCGTCACTTCACCGGGGTAGCTGACAAAATAAGTCAGGTGTGAATATCGCCTTAAATAGGGTTGCGTTGGATGGCGGGAGTCACCTCTGCGAAATGGCGTGTGAGAGAGACAATGACTCTGATGGCACGCGCTGGTTCCCCTTGCAAGTTCAGTAAAGGGCAGAATCAGTCAGCCCTTCCCGTACCATGTGGGCCAGGCTGGGGTTGTGAACTGATACTCTTTAACAATTTGCGTCGGTGATGTCAAGGCGTTTTCGAAAAGAGTAAAAATATTCACATACTAGGGTCTACCAGACTGCCATGACCCGTCTAAACTTGATCCCGCTGGACTGAACAGGAACGACGTTGGCGCTCACCTGCCAACGGCCAGTTCCCGTACCAGTCTAAGTATCGGATTAGTCATCTGGTCCAGCTAACCCGAAAGAACCATATAAATTGGTGTGTCGCAGCCCGGACGCCTAAGCTTACAAGTGTGTTCGTATCCTGATAGGAATTCTAGCATCGACGGCCTATCCGGTGCATTGCCCCCACATCCTGGTTACTACCAATGCAATCATGTATGTAGATATCATCGCTCCTTGCCAGAGTCGACGATGAGCCAGTTCACCTCCAGGGACAACACCTTCTATAGATCATATACATTCGGAGCCTCGTCCGACGGAGCGGAAACTGGGTCATTAGGCGCCACACACCCTTTGAATCGCGCTCTATAATGTGGTACCACATTCGGTCCAGGAACAGCCTGAGGTGCGTTTTCAGGAAACGCCCCCCAGATTTTCCACTCCCACTACATGGGACCTGGCCTCACTACCTGAAAGAGGAAGCGATCTGTTGCCCGGAATTTACACATAATTGGGATCACGGGGTACTTATACTCCATGGCCCGAGATGGACTTGCGCAGTACGCGAGGCACATGCCAGCCCCTGCTCTTTTTGTTTACATATTTGCGGCTAATTCTTCACTTAGATAGGATTCCCTGCCTCGCGATAGGCACCGTTCCATTCCCAGCGCCACTGTACTCCTGACAAATGATTATCATCCTTTCTGATGGAAGTATTCTACAGTTCTCACACTCCGGGTTATCCCCTTGCGCATCAGGCGCGCCTAAGGTCCACTATCTTGGAGGAGCACCAAGGGGCTGTTAAAGGTTGAGCCGCATGTCCGCCAGGCACGTCCAAAACTTGAAGAGCTCGATGGGCGCTCGCTCGTCAAAGCCTCCTGTCGTCGCTGTTGCCTATCTCACCTCGACCATGCGGACAAAGGCACTCTGAACACACCTTTTTTCGTGGCGTGGTACATTGAGACGTGAGTGTTTATGCAATGCATTATGAGGCTTAGCTGCAAGAGGCAAATGAGTCTGCTTGGCCTTTTTTTCTTCCTTTTTTCCGCGTGTATTGTCCTGTGAGGTGGTAGCCCCTTGCCAGACATTATACATGATGTGTGGTGCGCAGGTGGGGAGATGCGGGTGTGAGATCTGTTGCTATCTACTCACAGTGAGTTTTTGTGGGGTTTTTTTTTCCTTTGACAATTGGGTTGTGCTGACATTATGTAAGTTCACACAGCCCAACGAGTTTTCAACTAGTGGCAACTAAGATACGTCGTACCACATATATAAAAGGGACCTTTCGCCTTAGGCGAGCACTCGAAGATCATTCACGTGAGGTTGTCTCCTTGGCCAGTGGATAAGAGAGTCATTCATGGCCGCGGATCATGGTCCGTGTACGTACGCTGGGTATCTTTCGCCATACATATATACATCACCTAGATTAGCCTTCACTCGTAGCATTCACACATTGTCGCTTCCGTCCGGAAGATGCAGGCTTGGCGTCCGCAGCTGTGATGTCGCCTCCCTGCTGTCGAATCCTTGTGTATCGCCTGCGTCAAATTTGATTGCCGAACCTGTGCGTCTAAACGTATCCTGATCCCATGCTTTCCCTGCCATCACTCGAAGGATCAGCATCTGTGGCGATATGCACTGCGTGTCGTGCTGAACTTAGCCCAGCCGCCATCATATAAAATGTGAGGAGAACACTTACCATCATCATGATATATACACACACGAACGCCACAGACGTTGGACTCCCTATCCCCATCGACACCACAAAGGCAATGCCAGAGACTGTGTATGGAAGCACAGACTCGACAACAGCGGATACGACGGAAAAATACATCGTGGCATATTCGCGCCCCAGATGTGCTCGGACCGCTCTACCGTGTTGCAGTACACGGTAACATATCATGCATGTCAGGCTTGCATGCAGGACCACAGAGACAACGTAATACACGACCACAAATTGGGCGGCCTGGCCGGAAAACCAGTCGCCCCCTGGGGAACTGCTGGTCCAGTCGACCAAGACCCCCAAGGCTAAGTAGAGACGGGATGAAATACACACGATGTAACAATCCAGGACAATTACTCACCGAGGGTGGCCACCCATAAAATAACGGGCATGACTATGACCCGGCGGCAGTTCCATACAGTCCAACAGCGATAGATCTAGAGCCAGTCAAGTGAACATACATCCAAACATCATTGGGATATCTTACCATGAGAGCGTCCGTCATGAGCTGAAGCAAAACGACCGTTGTTGTCCCACAGTCTACGTACCAAACTGAAATGTTTGCATTCCAGTATGCGCTATGACCTCCGGGATAACCAGCGTCCACCAACCACATTTTCTCGTCGAATATTGACTGAGTGGCTATCCAGACGGTGACCGAGAACACCATCATGATACTGAAGGATGCGTAAACCACGTTGGATCTCTTGGATATCCCGCCACCAGTCAGCAAAATTCGTATCGTCCTAAAGCAGAGGAGCAATTCGACGCCTGCATAAAACCACCGAGCATGCATCATGGATGGTAGACATATCATTGCAAGACTCACCATACAGAACTTCTGCTATGGTCATCCCGATGTAGAGTGAATTCTGGAATGCGCGGCCACTGGCAGGGGATCCCGAGGATGGCGTCGCCATGGTCCAACGGGGGGCATGAGTAGATTCACCCATCAATTTTATACGTTAGCAAACCCCTCCCCGATCCGTAAAGTCTGCACGGATCTGTGTAGACTTACAAAGTATCACAAATATATTAATCAACGTCTTTTCCTTGCACAGGGTCCCTTTGGCTGTTCGGGAGAAATGAAATTCGCATGTTGAGTACGTAGGCGAGCGCGACATGATAGTGTTCTATAGAAGTCGTGGGTGGAAAGCGGCTTTTCCACGGGAAGGGCCGAATTGTTCGGAGGGGAAGATCCTAGAGAGGTGGCGCTGGTGACCCGTTGTATACGCTGGGGGCAGCCCTGGCACGTTATAATGTAAGGCGACCTTCCCACACGCAAGAAAAAGTCAAAGTTGAATTGTAGGAACAGTTCAATGTCCGAGCATGATTTCTTCACGGTGAATGTACTGGGCTGCCTGAGCCTCTGTGGGCGCTGAAGGCCGTGGTCAGAATTTGATTTCCGAGATACTTAGAGCAAAGTGGGGCTTGCAAGCAAAATCCGCAAATCGGAGAAGCCTGTATCTGAGTTTTAGCCTACACAATTGTTTGCCGAGAAAAGTCAGGGAGGATGAATGCCATGAATGTTTGTTCACAAGCCCAAATCCTTGAAAGGAAGTTTAATAACTTTGCTGCGGCCGAGAACAAGCCGTCTTATTCGGTCGAGGTTTGCGGGCTAGCGTCCAAGCAGATAGTATCACCTGAGCAACGTGACTTCACGAATTGGGGACAAGTCGCCTAGGAGCTAAACAGAAAGGTGAAAGACGGAAAGCCATCCTTGCAATTTACTTGTCATACCGTCTGGGGAAACTAATTTCTCCTAGTCTAGATTCAAAGAGTGACGGTGCGACACGAGCGGTCACAGAGTGATGTCTTCAGACGAGCACAGGCAACCAGGGCAGCGCTGGTTTCCTCCCGCGCTGTCACCACCGCATTCGCACCCATCCACCACACCCTGCCTCCAACCTCGGCTCTGGGTGCTCTCGGTCTCGGCACCTCGCAGCTACGCCCACAGGCTCTCGCTCCAAGGTTTCCCACCCACCCTGTGGCTCATGCCTCTGACTAGGCTTGTGCAGCCGTTTAGGGCCGGTGAGCGCTTCGCGCTCGCGCCCCCCCACCCCCATCCACCTCTGCACTCTCCTGTATCCGGCCGCAGGAATGTCCAAAGACTAGTGCTCAAGTCTGCATCACTGGGTTCCTATGCGTCGCGGTTAAGACGGTCCCACACATACGGCATCGACCCTGCGGATTCCAAGCGTGAAGTCGGCAATTCGGACACACCACGATATTGATTGCTGGATGCCATGTTTGGATCCAAGAGTGATAGCTGACATGCAATGGATATCAAAACCATGGTTGGTTCCCAGAGAGACGAAAGTCGCAGGGAAAACCTGTATGCGAGCAGACCAACGCAGATGACTGAAGTAAGGGTCGCCCCGTGTCCAAAGCTTCGTTGGCATGGCAGCAGGACCCCGATTCACCACGAAATCAGCCCTGATATGCGCTTACCACAATCAAGCACCTACGTAGAGCTGGGTGTCTCGCCAATTCAACTTTGAAGTGCGACATGTGAAAAGTGGAGCGGTACTCAGTACCCAGTGTCGAATGAGAATGTTATTGGCTTATCGACGTCGTCCGCGGCGATCGAATGGTTGGGTCCCACATGAGGGTGACTGGTTGAGGAGCGAACGATAGAGCTGAAAGACACCTTTGGATGAAGTTTGACAAGCGTGGTAGATGCAGACGACGGCGTCCTGCCCACCAAGGAAAGGATCCGACTTAACGTCCTTTTCCAGGGCATACCAGTGGCGATAAGATGGTACGACCGGTTGGTTCGAGACTGAGACGTGTCTGGGCTCGATGGCAAGGGGGAAATGGCAGGTCGGTAGGCGTGTGACACGTCACGCGGTTTGCCTGTCCTGTCTCACTGCCTCATCGCCGAGCGCCGCAGTCAACCACCAGCACAACAAGTCTCTTCATCTCGCTTTGTACGGCAAGTAAAAACGCTACCAACTCGCCTCTCTCACTTATTCAGTCACCTCTTTTTTACGCAGAGTCGTCATGTTCGTGTCTCCTCGCATTCATCCTTCCCTGTGTCTTATATCTCCCATACCCTAGGTCTGAACCTTACGACCCCTACCTCCCTCGCAATGGCTCCTCGTCGAACCCGTCGGGATCCCAGGGAAATGCCAAGACCGCAGCAATTCAACAGCAGATTGACGACACTGTTGGAATCATGAGGGAGAACATCACAAAAGTTGCCGAGAGAGGCGAGCGGCTGGATTCGCTGCAGGACAAGACTGGTGAGTTGTCTTTGTCACCGTAACATCTGGGGTTCTCATATAAACTTGTCAACAGATAACCTTGCCGTCTCCGCTCAAGGCTTCCGTCGCGGAGCAAACAGAGTACGCAAGGTGAGTGTATGCCGTTCTCCCCGTGGTATGGGGCTGACTCTGTCTAGAATATGTGGTAAGCTTCTTTTGATGTATTGTTCCGATGCGTTGTCTCACTTTCGGTGGTGTCAGGTGGAAGGATATGAAGGTAGGCTTGTCTCGTCGCGCGAGGCGGGGGAACTGACTCGGTTCGTAGATGCGTATTATTATTGGCCTTGCAGTGGCCATCATCATCGTCATCATTGTCGTTAGCGTCGTGAAAGCGACACAGCACAAATAGTTGTCGGGTCGTTGCTTGTCCATTGGTTGCATTTCTACTTGCCACAAGTGCTATCTGCTCTTGTCGTGTTTTATCTATGACACGCCTCCCTAATCTGTTGCGGTTCTTTTGTGTCTAGTATTGCGGCTCGTCGAACAGAACGCTGGACTCTGAGCCTGTAGTATGACCTTGACCCGAATTCAATTTGTTGTGTTAGTCATGTTCCCACGAGTTGTGTGGGTGATCATAGCACCGCGGTTGTTCTTGACCCCCACCTTTGTTCTCTTCCACGAATCCTATCATCTATCTTGTGGCTCGTGTGCCCGTGTCTCTCCTTTATCGCTACGTTACTTCCCGTTCTACATGTCAGAATGTCCTCCCACGGCCACAAACAGTCCGCCTCTGTGTCCCAGAACCACAAAGCCCAACTTGCTAATGCCTATAACGAACTCGGGAAGGAGCTCGCTTCCCAAAGGATCAGGGTAATAGGTAATTACACCCTTGGAAAAGTAATCGGCGAAGGCAAGTCTTCTTATCCCATCAACAGGCGCTCCTGATAAGATTCCCTCTAGGTGCCTATGGAAAAGTGCGCATGGGCACGCATCGTTTGACATCTACCCGCGTTGCCATCAAGCAGATCCCAAAGGCAATGTCCGCCTCTCTCACCCGTGAAATACACCACCACCGTCAGCTCCATCACCCACATGTCACTCAAATGTATGAAGTTATTGCGACGGAGTCACATATATGGATTGTTACAGAGCTTTGTTCTGGAGGCGAGCTCTTTGATTACCTCGCTGAGAAAGGTCGTTTAGCCGAAGACGAAGCCAGAATAATTTTTGGTCAGCTGTGTCTCGCGGTCGCTTATCTGCACGACAAGGGCATCGTACATCGCGATCTCAAGCTGGAGAACGTGTTGTTGGATGAGCGGTGTCGTGTCAAGCTCGGTGACTTTGGATTTACGCGTGAGTACGAGAAGGGGATATATATGGAGACCTTTTGTGGTACCACCGGATATGCTGCTCCGGAGGTACTGCAGGGTCAGAAATACCTTGGTCCTGGTGAGGAGTCGGGCCCCGGTTCTGCTATACATTTCGCTCACCGTAATACAGAAGTGGACATTTGGTCCATGGGTGTGATCCTTTATTGCCTCATGACGGGCACCCTACCGTTTGACGATGATGACGAAGCTATAATGAAGGAGAAGGTTATCAAAGGGGAATTTGAGGATCCAGAGTGGTTGTCCAGAGGTTTGATATTTTGACCCTTGATGGGTTACCTTGGTTGATATTTTCTATAGACGCCCGTCACCTCCTTCGAGATATTTTACAGACTGATCCATTGAAGCGTTTGGCGATCCCTCAGATTCTGACATCCCCGTGGTTTACCTCGCGTACCGCCATCATTTCCCCTCCAAGAGATGTCGAGGACGAGGTCCCTGCATCGCCATCACCTGCCCGCACTGCCTTCCCACTGAGCGTGAAACCTGCGGCTAACGAGGAAAGAACGCAGGATACAGAACACGTCGTGTCATCGGCGACTTCTGCTACCTCAGAATTGACGTTTATCTCTGCTTCCTCTGAACTTGTACCGTCCGTACCCACAACCCCCGATGATAAGGCCTCTGATCCGTTTCAAGATTCTTCGGAGCCTGTCCCTGTCCAATTTTATTCTAGTCCGAGTCAAAGTACTATTACCAGTCGTAACGGAGGGTCCAAAGGCACGAAGACGCGGCACCCTGAGATTGTAATCGAAGAGGAGGGGAAAGACAGTATGGAGGAGATGATGTCATCTGTTATTCCCTCCAACCCTTCGCTGATTCCGCCACATCCAACCCGTACACCCGCCCGCACGAAACGTCGTTCCGTGTCGTCGACACTCTCGGATGGGAATGGCTCACCGCCACGTGACAAACCTCTCGCACCCCTTCCTCCTCAGGACTTTGCGTGTCTTCTCAGTACACCGGCTCCGATCATTTTCTCGACACCTGCCGAGCGCGAGTTACTGAACACCCTGAGCACGATGGGCTTTGACACTGCTCAAATTGTCCACTCGGTTATCTCTGATGCATGCGACTCGGCAGGGGCACTCTGGTGGATGTTGATACGTAAACATGAGAAACGGATTCTCGGTGAAGTCCGCGCTGTCGTTCCAGACCCTGCTATCGAACAAACTCTGGAAGCATCCAAGCGACGGAAAGATAAAGAAGGCGAGCGACCCTCCGGCTCTCGGAAGAGGCACAAGCATAGTATCGCTGTTCAAACCGACGACCCCCCTGCATCCACTCCTCCGGAGTTTGCTCTAGTACCACCTACCCCAACGGCATCGGCTGCTCGTCCGACCACGCCTCCTCGCGCAAAATCGCCTTTCTTGTCGCCTTCTCCGACTACAAACGAGTCTTCTGTACGCTCGAATCAATCTACGCCGAGTGGGAGTTATAGGGGAATAGAGCACAAGGATAGAGATTTACTCAAGTTGAAGAGGGATGGAAAAACTCGTTCAGGAAGTGTCAGTATCATGCAACGAGCGACAACAGCCCTCGAAGCGGCCGGTCTTGTGCGCAAGAAGTCGACGGAAGCGGTTAAAGAACAACGCGACAGTCAGCGGGAGAGGGAGAAACTACGAGAAAATGAAAAGCTAACCGGGGATGATCCCCGCAACTCACATGGCAGCGGCAGCTCATCAAGATTAACCAAGTCGCCGCCTGTGAAGGCGAGAGATGCGGCACCAACATCTTCCTCCCCTCCACCCGATCTACCTCCTATACCCGGGTCGCCATGGGTCATGGCGGGTGAACAGACACCGTCACCCAGTGGGTGTGCACCGACGCGTGCAAGTTCACCAGACGATACGTTACGCTCGCTCCCGCATTACACGGATGGAGGGCGAGCTATCGCTCCCAACCGCAATCGAGCGAGCTTGTTGTCCGCGTTTCGCCTCTGGTTCCAAGAGGACAAGAAAGGCAAGCGGAAGGAGACCGTACAACCACTACCGCAAGGTACCACCCGTGGGTTGCAGTACTCCCGGTCATTGGTTGTTCCGCCCCCTTCGTCCATGTCTCCTTCTAGTAAGAATACGGTCAAACGGCGCGCAAGTGGAGGTGGGCGAGGTCGTCGTGTGAAGCGTCACTCTGCTTCATCTCGTCGATCCAGTAGCGTCAACTCCCGGAGGTCATCTAGCAATTCCGCTCAGATTTTCATGATTGAGCAACCGCATACACTTGATCAAATCCCTTCCGTTCAGTCGCTCGGCGCGGAGACGCCTAACTCTGAGAGAGGGGATTATTCTTCACGACCGTCTTCTGTACGTAGTTTTAACATCGGCGTTCCTCGGCATCGCAAGTCCCCGTCCACAGGTTCCAATGGGTCAGCGTACTATCGCACCTCGTCACCACTTCCCAAATTCAACCATCGTAGGGCTGGTTCTTCCTCCTCTACCCGTGTCGTGAGGCACGTCCAGAGTACACCCGGCAGTGTTCGCCCCACACACCACCGTTCGAATTCGGCTGCATCCTCAGTACACTCCCTTGCATCCTCACGACCCACATCGTTCTATGAAGCTTCCGAGAGTGAAGCGACACGGACAGGCTCTCCATACAAAGGATATCCGTCCAGACGCTCATTAGACGATAGCACCCCTAGACGCAGTACAGGCACGTTCATCGCTCAGAAGCGTCTTACCCCGTTCACGAGCCCGCATACTTCTGGTTCATTAGGGCGTGCGCCATGGAGGAAAATCTGGGGACATGAGCCTCCCGGATGGCAAAGTCGGAGCACTCATCTTCCTGTTGAAGTTCTTGTCATCTCATCAGCGACAGATATCAGGGATGTGTTTAGTGGGGGGCGACCAAGTTTGAGCATGGGAGATGAAAGCGACTGGGTGGATGAGGATGAGGATGTCCCCGAGTTTGCAGGAGGACTGGGGCAGATGCCTGGGAGCACAACGAGCTCGAGTGCGAGTTCGTCATATTTGGCACTAGAGTCGCCAATTCCCCTGGTGATGTCACCCCTCCCAAGGAATCACAATGGGCACAAGCGAACAGGCAAGGCTCGCACGAGCTCTGGTGCAGGCGTTGTGGGGAGATCAAGAGGTCATCCGTCGGCTGGGAAGTCATCGCCCGTGCCTGGACAAAGTGATATGGTGTTTGAAGCACCAGAGGCGAGAGGTGGGCGTTGGCAGCTACCCGGGGCGCGTGGCCCTGCCTTTAAGCATGCTATCCAAGAAGAAGACGAAGGTGAAGAGGAATGAGGTCAGAAGAGGTAGGCTCTGTTGGTTTGTTCTGACTTTGTGGTCATAGTATTCGCGCTGTGTTGCCGAGCATCACAGATTTCTACGCGTGCAGCATGTCCTATTTTATTATTTATTTCTGGTCTTCTTGTTGGACGTCCTTTCGCTCTATCGTTTGTCTACATTGCTATTTCGCTGATTGAAGGACTACTTGTAGTCCCCTAGGCACACTAGCCCCGTACGATGTCGGATAATCTTCATGTTTGTTCCGGTGCTGGTTACGGATTTCGTCTCTCTTGCTGCTGGAGAAGTGCTTAGGATAGGTTTTGCGTAGTGTGCATATTTTCATGATATACCCCTGTTTTCTTTTTCTTTAAGAGTGAGCGTGATGAGTCGCGTATGTCACATCACGTGTTGTCACACACTATTGCTGACGCGAACTTGGTTCTGTGTACTGTCTTTTCACTCATGGCTCGCGGGCGCACCTTCGGATTACGTGGGGGGCGCGGAGGACGCGCTGGCTATCGAGGAAGCGTTACTTTTCGTGGGGGACGTGGCAGAGGAAGAAGTGGTCGCGGTGGCGCGTCCAACGGGAACGCGCCAGGCGAAGGCCCAGCCCCACAACGCGAGGACGACGGTACACAACTTGCCGAGCGATTCGAGCAAGTCCGGTTGAGCGACGAAATTGACGAGAAGCTTGGGTTCGCGCAGTTACAAGAAGGCGGACGCAGGGAGGGCTGGCTCATCAACATGCACCCGACGTTGGTCAAGGACCCCGAGTATCCTGGAGGAAAGGCTGCGGTGGATTTCTACTTCATCCAGGACGATGGCGGGTCCTTCAAGTGCACGATGCAGTACGAGCCATATTTTCAGATTGCGTGCAAGGTGTGTATTTGACGCGTCTTTCCATTGCGAGCGAGTGCTGACGGGGTATATTGTCACGTTAGAATGGCTCGGAGGCGAGCGTCGAGGAGTGGCTGATGAAACGGTACGAAGGCGTCATCTACAAGATCGTGCGCAACCGAAAGGAAGATCTCAAATTGCCGAATCATTTGATGGGGCATCGGAGACTCTACCTCCAGCTATGTTTTAGGAACGTATCAGACCTCCTCGCCGTCCGGCGCGATATTGCGCCCATCGCGCTTGAAAATGGTGCCAAGCGAGGAGCCGTCGATGCCTACGCAGAGGTCGTCAATGCCACGGCCGGTCCCAGCACAAACATGGAACTCGAAGGCGAATGGTCAGAAATCGGCGGAAGTATCAACGGTGGCAGCTACAGGGACAGGGATCCTCGCGAGTGCATCGTCGACATTCGAGAGTTCGACGTGCCCTATTATCTGCGCGTGGCTATCGATAATGAGCTGCGCGTCGGGTTGTGGTATGCCGTGACGTTTAACGCCGGGAAACCATGCTTTGCGCAGATCACGGAACGCGTCAAGCGTGCGGATCCGGTGGTCATGGCATTTGATATCGAGACGACAAAGGCACCCCTCAAGTTTCCCGACCATTCCATTGATCAAGTTATGATGATTTCATACATGGTTGATGGTCAGGGGTACCTCATCACGAACCGTGAAATTGTGAGTGAGGACATCGAGGACTTTGAGTATACCCCGAAGGAAGGGTACGAAGGTCCGTTTATCGTGTACAACGAGAAGGACGAGGTATGTCCTTCATCCACAACTATTCGCATTTGTTGACTGGCATCAGGCTGCAACGATCACGAAATTCTTCGAACATATCCAGGATGTCAAGCCTACAGTTATTGCAACGTTTAACGGGGATTTCTTCGATTTCCCATTTCTTTGTGCTAGGGCGAAGGCCAATGGCATTGACATGTTTCTCGAGACCGGGTTTCAAAAGGATTCGGAGGACGAGTTCAAGAGTCGGTGTTGTGTCCACATGGACTGTTTTCGATGGGTCAAGCGTGACTCGTACCTGCCGCAAGGTAGTCAGGGCCTGAAAGCCGTCACGACAGCAAAGCTCGGCTATAATCCCATCGAGCTGGATCCCGAACTCATGACCCCGTATGATGATCAAACCCTCTTCAGCGTTCATGCTAATTAATCTCCAGATATGCCATGGAGCAGCCACAAGTTCTTGCTCAGTACTCCGTCTCCGATGCCGTAGCGACTTATTATCTCTACATGAAATACGTGCATCCGTTCATCTTCTCCCTGTGCAACATCATTCCATTGTGTCCGGACGAGGTTTTGCGGAAGGGAAGTGGGACGCTTTGTGAGACACTGCTGATGGTGCGTTGACCTGGCAGTGACGCTTGGGCTTCGCTCATGTATCAACTCAGGTGGAAGCATACCGAGGACATATTATCATGCCCAACAGACACGAAGAGGCTCACCTAAACATGTTCGAAGGTCACCTGCTGGCCTCTGAAACTTATGTCGGGGGACACGTGGAAGCATTGGAAGCGGGGGTGTTCCGCAGTGATATCCCTACAGACTTCAAGATCGTCCCTGCAGCTGTCCGACAGGTCTGTCGTACCCTACGCATGATGTAGCTAGTACTAACCCTTGGTGCTCAGCTGATCGAGGAGCTTGATAATGCCCTCAAGTTCCACATTGTCGAGGAGTCGAATGAATCTATGGAAAACGTTACCAACTATGACGAAGTCAAATCTCAGATTCAATCCGCTCTCGAGCTCATGCTAGACAACCCAAAGCGAACCGACAAACCGCTAATATACCATCTTGACGTTGCTGCAATGTACCCCAACATCATGTTGTCAAATCGGCTCCAACCAGACTCCATGATCGATGAGTCGGTGTGTGCGGTATGCGACTACAACAGACCAGGGAAACAATGCGACCGAAGGCTTGAATGGGCTTGGAGAGGCGAATTTTTCCCTGCACATCGGGACGAGTATAACATGATTCGACATGCTTTGAACCAGGAATCCTTCCCCCCGAAGAAACCTGGGGGACCGCAGCGGAAGTTCGTTGACTTGACGGAGACAGAACAGACAGCTCTTTTACACAAGCGACTTGGAGACTACTCCCGCAAAGTGTATAAGAAGACAAAAGAGACGAGAGTGGAGACACGGGTGTCTATTGTGTGTCAACGGGAAAACCCATTTTATGTTGATACCGTTCGCCGTTTCCGCGATCGGCGGTACGAATACAAGGGGCTTCTCAAAACGTGGAAAAAGAATCTCGATACAGTTCTTACCGAGGGCCGCTCGCTCACGGAGGTGGACGAGGCAAAGAAGATGATCGTAATCTACGACTCACTGCAGCTCGCTCACAAGTGTATCCTCAACTCATTCTATGGGTATGTCATGCGTAAAGGCGCACGTTGGCATTCGATGGAGATGGCGGGTATCACCTGTCTTACGGGAGCGACGATTATCCAGATGGCTCGAGCATTGGTGGAGCAGATCGGGCGTCCTCTCGAGCTCGACACGGACGGAATCTGGTGCATGCTCCCAGGTGTATTTCCGGAGAACTTCAAATTCAAGCTGACTAGTGGGAAGACCATTCCTATCTCGTATCCGTGTACAATGCTCAACCACCTTGTCCACGCGCGGTTCACGAATCACCAATACCACAACTTTAACCCAGAAACTGGGGAATACGATGTTCACTCCGAAAACTCCATCTTTTTTGAGCTCGATGGGCCATACCGTGCGATGATTCTCCCCTCGTCGAAGGAGGAAGACAAACTACTCAAGAAGCGTTATGCAGTGTTCAATGATGACGGGTCTCTTGCAGAACTCAAAGGTTTCGAGGTTAAGCGCCGTGGCGAGCTTCAGCTCATCAAAATATTCCAGTCCCAAATATTCGAGAAATTCTTGCTCGGGACTACCACCGAGGAGTGTTACGGCGCCGTCGCTAACGTTGCCGACCAGTGGCTCGATATTCTCTTCTCTCGCGCAGAGACGCTCTCCGACGAGGAGCTTGTTGATCTCATTGCTGAGAACAGAAGTATGTCCAGGACCCTCGCCGAGTATGCTGGACAAAAGTCCACTTCAATTAGTACTGCCAGGAGGCTTGCCGAGTTCTTGGGCGACCAAATGGTCAAAGACAAGGGGCTCGCTTGCAAGTTCGTTATCTCTGCGAAGCCCAACGGTGCTCCCGTCACTGAGCGGGCTGTTCCAGTCGCTATTTTTTCTGCAGAAGAACCCGTCAAACGAACTTACCTCCGGAAGTGGCTTAAAGATCCTGGCCTCAGCAACTTTGACCTTCGCTCGATCCTGGACTGGGAGTATTATATCGAACGACTGGGTTCTGTGATTCAAAAGTTGATCACCATCCCTGCGGCTATGCAAAGTGTCTCAAACCCCGTGCCGAGGATCAGGCATCCCGACTGGCTGCATCGCAGAGCTGCCGGAGCTGTAGACAAGTTCAAGCAGAACAAAGTTACGGACTTCTTCTCCGTCGTTCCACGGAAGACGCAAGAGGGCGAAGAGAGTGATATAGAAGACTTTGGGATAGAGAAGAATCCGGACAAGAGACGTATTGCAGTCGTGAACCGCAAGGCTACACGGAAGCCAAGTCCTGAGGCTGAGGAAGAACCACATAGCATCCCCCTACCAGATCCCAATTTGAGCTACTCGGCTTGGCTAAAAGCAATCAAGCCTCGCTGGCGTAGAATGCGTGAGACACGTTGGGGTGGAGAGATCTCTGTCGTCCCTTCCATGTTCAGAGGTGCTCGGATACGAACGACGCAACGATGGGACATCGTGCAAATCCGACAGAGCAAAATATCTGGTCGCTTTACGTTGTGGGTCTCCGTTGATGGAGAGCTTACACCAGTTCCTTTGCGCATCCCAAGGCAATTTTACCTTCACTTCAAGAATCCGCCCAGGGACGACTTATTCCACACAGAGTACTACCAACTGGAAAAGGTCACACGACACCTGCCGAGGGATATTCCATGCAATAACCTATACAAAGTGGTCGTGAAGGAGGACGTTTATGACGATATCCAAGAACATTTCACTGACTTGATAAACGATCCCAATGTCGACGGTGTATTTGAGCGACAGGTAGGTGTTGCAGTTAATGCCATGCAAACACGATTCATCTCTGACCACATCTCACAGGTTCCATTAGAGATGCGGGCAATACTTAAGCTCGGCAAGACTTGTACCGTCGATGAACCAGGATTGACTCTGAATAAAGCCCAGACCACAGGCGTTGATCTGAGCCAACTTGATCGCGCGAGTCCTTCGCTTTCCCGAAAAACATACCTCGATGGCGGGCGTGGTAGTAAACATCTGTTCCTTTATCACGCCTGCTCGCAGAGCGCACCCATTCACGTGTTCGCACTCTTCCTTCCGAACGGCGCCGTTAAACTACATCTAGTAGATCCTGCAACGCGCCGTCAAGGTATACCCCGTTTACAAGAGTTATATGGAGATCTCTTGAAGAAACGGCAAGCTCGGTTCGGAAACGTTGCGTCCATCCAATATCCCTCTTCTTGCGATTTCACTACTACCTACCACAACAAGGACGTTTCCGCTCTCAAAGCAGTTTCTCGAGAACTCGGACTCTTGGAGAATTTATCGTACGTGGTCATAATTTCATCGGTGAAAGAGCAAACCTATTTCGACGCACACATTCCCAAACTCTCGAGATTCCCTGTTTTGTCGATGCCCAAATCCAAAGTTTATCACACTCTCGACGTCTTTCCGTGGCAAACACATGTCGCTCAAAAGATGCTGCAGCGTTACCTCTCGTGCAGTATTTGGCTTGACCGCGGGATTGCCCTTTCGGACTACTACGACACCCCCATTGGCCACATCGATGGCGATCAGCCTCTCGTTCTGTCTGATATTAGTTTCGCACGGCGGCTGATGCAACAGGACATCGTCCTCTGGTGGTCACCGACGGAGCGCCCGGATCTCGGTGGTAGGGAGGCTGACAACCGACCGACCGAGGAACTACAGAACACAGAATTCGCGACCCCTGGATGTTATTCTAACGTATGCCTGGAAGTTGCGGTTCGCAACCTGGCAGTCAATTCCGTCCTACATTCCGTCGTAGTTAACGAGCTCGAGGGGAGCGGTGGGACGACTGCCTTTGACTCTACATCTCGTACTCTAAACGCGTACAACCGGAGTGAAGCACCACGCGACCTCACGCTCGGAGAATCGAATGTCTCTACCTTGACCTTCAGTATCATCAAGTCGATGATCAGGACCTGGCTTCTTGATAAAATCCAGGCCAACTTCGATAGCGCCGCAAGCCTAGCCATCGACCATTTCTGGCGGTGGATCAGCACCAGCGGATCTTGTCTTTACGACTCAGGCATCCATCGTTTCATTCATGGGCTCATGAGGAAGACGTTCATACAGATGCTTGCCGAGTTCAGGCGGCTTGGCTCTCACGTTATCTATGCTGACTTCAGTCGGATCCTACTCGCCACCTCGAAGCCACCTGGAACGGCACATGCATATGCAACATATATCACTACCGCGGTCACATCCCACGAATTATTCCAACACATGTATTTGAACACCGAGCGCTTCTATGACTTCTTACTGTTCATGGACTCAGCTAACTTCGGGGGTATTGTTTGCGAGGACGCTCTAGCCGTTGAGCCTCCCGAAGAGCTCACTCTCGAATTGCGATGGAACATAGAAACATTCCTCCCACCAGCTATCCAAAACGACTTCAGGTCCGCCATCCAGTACTTCATTGTCGAGCTCTACAGAGTCAGGCAAAAGGCAAACGAGAATTCACGAGTCCCTCTTCGGGTTGTACAGAACTCTGCACCTGATGTCACGCAGCAGGATGTTGTAAAGGCGAAAGAAATGGATGCCACTCGGGAGTTCATTGCCAGGAAACTCACCCGGAAACTCCTACGACTCGTAGGTTCCGTTCAGACGAAGCACAGAGACTCGATATACGACGAGGACCTGCGCCCCCAGTTCACATTCCCGATACTCCCAGGTTCCTACCTTACCCTCACCAACCCCGTTCTCGAGTTCATCAAATTCACCTGCGCAGCGATCGGCCTCGCGGGTGACTATCAGGTGGAGATCGGTCTCTTGAAACGCAACCTGCTCGACCTGGTAGGCGTTCGAGAGTTTGCCAACGAAGCCATTTTCCGAAATCCCTGCGACACGCTGAAACTATCCAATGTCGCCTGCAGAGCATGCGATGCACTCCGTGACTTTGACCTTTGCCGTGATCCGGAGCTGATGCCGGACGGTCTGGCGGTCGGACCTCCCAAATGGATGTGTCGAGGATGTGAGAGCGAATACGACCGGGCTGGGATAGAAATGGAACTAGTCCGGTTGGTTGGTGCGATTGAGAAGTCGTTCGCCCAGCAGGACATGCGCTGTTCCAAGTGCAAGCAGGTCCGCTCGGACAATGCCTCACGATATTGTCAATGCTCAGGTTCGTATCAGTTGGTCGTCGGGAAGGCGGAAACGAAGAGAAAGTTGAGAACGATCCTGAACGTTGCCATCGTCCATAGCTTTGGGAGACTAAAGGTCAGCTTTTTTAGATTGACCCTGGAAACACAAGGTTTCTGACTGTTTCCGCCTCCAGGAATGTGCACAAGTCATGCTAGAGAATTGGTGAGACACGGCCGTGTTGGCTCTGGAAGCGTCCAGTGCTTTGTGTAATGCTTGTAGACCCCCTGTAGCGCTTTGTTTCTGGATTTGGATCTGCTCGGACTGGGATTACGCATGGTTGTTATTCCATCGCTCATGGCCAGTCTTTGCCATTGCCAAAGTCCATCGTCACGTCCATCGCCTACGCGTTCTCGTGGACTTGGTTGGCCATCATTTCATTTCAGTTTGAGGGGCCACCACACCACGTAATAACCGTCAGCCGCCTACGACCACTCTTGCACAGCGCCCTCCTATGATGACAACCCAGTCAAGAGGGGAGCGCGCATCCTTCTGCCACCATGAGTGCCCGTCAAACCAACTTGCTGGAATATTTCTTGCATCTCAACGTGATCCAGTATAGAACGGGCTGCTCGATCGTGTTCCGTTCTACAGCAGACCATGAGCGCACTCTGTGCTAGTGCACCCACGGCGACGCGCTACGATTTTAGCCACACGTTGGCGACCACTGACGTTGGGACTAGTTGCATCGATTTCTCTGACGCAGGATCGTACGACCTGGACGCGCTGTAGCGCGCGTGCAAGCCTGCAGAGTTCAGACTGAACGAGGGGAGTGACGTACTTGACTCGTCATACGGAAAGGCAAGCAAGATGTATCTCAGCTCGTTCACGACGCTGTTTGATCCGCGTAGCCTTGGCATACACGAGCGGGTGTCCAAGGCGCTGCTCGTCCAGACCACACAACGAGTCTTTGCACTCCAGTTTGAGAAGGCGACGGAACCGACGGCGAGCTCGAGTACGAGGTTCTACCCGTCACGTCGGGCTATCGGGTCACGCTGACCTACAACCTGTGCCACAAAGAGTCACTATGGTCGCCGTCGATCCCGACGCCGTTCCGTCTGCAGCTTAGACAGGCGCTCGTAAGTCTGGTCAACGACGAGTCGAAGCTGCCCAAGGCGGCTGCTTTGGGTTTGAACTCGCGCACGAGTATGTGCATACGGGGCGCAACCAGCTGAGGGGGTCGGAGAGGGCCCTCGTGGATGTCTAGATGCGCTCGGACCGCGCTACCTCCTCCGACTGTTCTACCGCACATCGGCAACTTATCGCTGAACTTTTTGGCGACTGTGGAACTCAGACGTGGCGGACGTTCTCGGGTGCGGAGGGGCGAGTTTTGAGGAGTACCTTGAGAACGCGCTCTCAACGGGATGACGGTGGAGCAGGTGGAGGGCGTTATGCTCGTCGGTCGGCAGGACCAACCCGACATGGACCTGATGCAACTGGATTCGTTCTTCAAGGACCCTGTCACGGAGGTGTTGGAGGGCACGCCGATGAAGTCGTCGTGGATGTCAGGTACCCGGTCATGGCGATATACGGAAACGATGGGGAGGGAATGGGTTATTTTTACGGGACGGCGTGCTTGCTGGTCGCTGTTGGCCCGGCGGAGACGCGCCATTTGATGTTGTGACTCAAGCGTTACTTTCTTACCCTTTTGTATAACTCGCGAGCTGGACGAAGGCGATCACTCAGTGTTCTTCTGGCCTAAAGCCTGGTCCGCTGTGCGCAAGTGTAAGCCACTACCAAGTGCGCACTTGCCAGGTTGCAGTCTTCGTGGCGCTCACCTTCCTCGACCCCTCGACCACGAGATTAACCTGAATAGCGTCAGTGTCCGCGGGTTGCAGCGTGAATAGTACCATCTTTCGGGTCTTGCGTCGAGCCGCAGATCCTCTAACGGATGGTCGTCTTGCCGGAATTCGCCCTGCAGATAATGAAGATCTTGAATTGTACAAATTTCTTCACAAGGTCCGGATCAATGTCTTACATGAACTTGGAGGCATTCGCAGTCCTCGCTTTCACTTTGGGAACGCTCGCGCTGTCAAGATATGACGCATAAAACCTTGTCCTCCCGACGCAGTCAGCAGTCCCGCGCGAAACTCTGTACTCGTCCAAGTCAGATCATTCGGGTACAACAACAAGAAATCCTCTCCTCTCCTCGATCCCTGTCGAACTTCAGAGTTGCTACACAGCGGTTATATGGGAGTGTGCCGTCCAGGCGTGTTGCCGCATTCCACGACTAGGTCTCAGCGAGGACGCACGCGTGATGTGCGTCAATTGGCATGTGGGCGATCGTTTAGCGCATCCCATCGCATCCAGAAGGGTAGGGCAGGGTGCTCACGGCGACGGTATACCACTGGTTGTTCTACCACGATGTCAGACTGACGGAGCGCTCTATTTCATTTGCAGCGCCCATCCGACCGTGCCGATGTTGAAAAGGGCGACTTGGCACAGGACGAAGAGGTCACGACGACGGGCGGGGATGTCGGTCTTAGTTATCTTCCTTTCAGCATCTCCGCATTCATCCCCGCCGGGCAGTGAACAATTCGCGCCTGTGGGCGGGTGGTGGTCCTACCTTTGTCGACCGCCCGCTCCCCTCGGCGAGGGTTTCGCACACGACGCAGAAGGTGTCCGAGTCGAAATCAAGAAAAGCCCCAATAGTCAAATCGAGCATGACTGAGAAAGAGAGGCGAACAAAAGGGGGCGCAGGAGCGTGACCGGATCCTTATAGTATGTGCAGAGAGACGCTCGGGCTGTCACCTCTGTTTGCTCGTCCGTTGGTCGCCCCTCCCCAAGAGCCGGGGTCGGGCCGTGCGAACACTAGGGAACGCGATGCACTAGCTAATCGGAACAGAGCGAGGATGGCCATGGTTTCGGGCGCAAAAAAGCTCTCATTTGGGCTACCACTTACCCGGAATGCTGCCCTTTCAAGACCGTGTAGGGTACTGGACGCAGGTCTTACGCCCCACGAGGTGTACGTGTTCAGATCACGTGATATATACGCCTGGAAGTCCACATGTGTCCCCTATCAAGCGAGGGGCCTCGTCCGCACCACCATGAGTCCCCGCAAAGTTAAACCAGAGCATTTCTCGCACCCAAACGTGATCCAGATACAGAACGCATTGCGCGACCGCGATCCGTTCTACAGCGGAATATGCGCCATCCCAGACCATCAGCGCACCCTATATTACACCCACGGCGACGCGCTACGGTAGGCAGCCTTTCAGCCACCACCTCGCGTCGGCGAACACTGACATTGTGTCAGTCGCATCGACTTCTATAACGCGGGATCGGACGACCTGGACGCGTTATACCGTGCATGCAAGCCCGCAGAGTTCGGGCTGAACGGGGAGAACGTACTTGACCCGTCATACAGAAAGGCAGGCAAGATGGATCTCAGCTCGTTTGCGACGCTGTTCGACCCGCATAGCCTCGGCATCCATGACCAAGTGTCCAAGGCGCTGCTCGTCCAGAGTTACGCAACAATGGAGCTGGAGTTGTACAAGCTGAATGTCTATGGTCAGTCGCACCGTCATTCTAGACTGATTGAAACTCACAAAGTGGGATAATATAGGCAAGGGGGATTTCTTCAAGGCGCACAAGGATACGCCGCGGAGCCAGGACATGTTTGGGTCCCTCGTAGTCGTCCTTCCCGCGGGGCACGAGGGGGGTGAACTCGTGCTTCGACAAGCAGAAAAAACGTGGACGCTTGCCTTTGCGCCCCAGTTTGGGAAGGCGACGGAACCGTCGGCGTGCTTCGTCGCGTTCTACGGCGAGCTCGAGCACGAGGTTCTACCTGTCACGTCGGGCTATCGGGTCACGCTGACCTACAATCTGTACCACAAGCCGGCACGCCCTGGCACCTTGCTATGGTTGTCGTTCCCGACGCCGTTCCATGTGCAGCTCAAACAAGCGCTCGTGGATCTGGTCAACGACGAGTCGAAGCTGCCCGGGGGTGGCTACTTTGGGTTTGGACTCGTGCACGAGTACGTGCACACGGGGCGCAACCTGGTAGAGCCCCTGCTAGGCCAGCTGAAAGGGTCGGACAGGGCCCTCGCGGACGTCTGCGATGCCCTTGGGCTGCGCTACGTTCTCCGGCTGCTCTACCGCGATATCGGCGACTCCGGGCTGAACCTTGTCACGACCGAGGAACTCGACGTAGAGGTCGAGCTGTTGGATGAGGAGGCGTCCCACCTGGAGTACCTCCAGAGCGCGCTCGAAGGTCTGACGATCGACCAGGCCGAAGGGATCGTGCTCGTCGACGAGAAGGAGGGACGACGGGGTCGCTCGCTCGATCTCGATGACTTCGATGAAGAGACCGTGCAGCGCTTTTTCAAGGATCCCATCACAGAGGTGCTAGAGGTCACGCCGATGAAGTCGTCCCTGAGTATCAAGTCCCCGTTCTTGACTTACGGCAATGAGGCGACACTGAATTACTTTTACGGGACGGCGTGCATGCTAATTGCTGTTGGACCAGCAGAGACGCGGCGCCTGACGTTGTAAAATCAGCTTTCCAAGACAAAAAAACGACCGTCTCCCCCTTTTTACTCCTCCGCAAGATTCACAGCAGTTTAGGCAGGGAGCCAGAATAGGAAAGACAATACTTTACATGCATTCGGCTTTTTCAAAGATCGAATGTGTGATAGGTGCCGTGTTATTTTCACAATGGTGAATGCTTGGTCGCTAAGTGTATTGAATCGCGTTCATGTACATACGTAGCAGGTTGTAAGGGCGGTCGTTTGGTGACCACAATTTGAGTCTGACTGGGCCGTCGTATCCTAAGCACATATGCTGTCACTGAGTGGGAGTCCGAAATACAAGAGACGTACACAGGTCAGCTCCCTCCCAGGTATCCTACAAAAAAAGATACGATAAAGATAATAAACCTGACTGCGATCCACACGCATCCTCGCCCGGCGAGTAGACATGCAATCATCGAACATCAAAGTCGTCGGGAAACGTGATGAAAACGAAAACAAAGAAACCTCAACATTCCTCCTCCGTTGGTGGCATCCCTCGGAATACCGTCACGGTACCCGCACCTCTCACACCATCTATGCTTGGGCGCGGCCGAAAACTCTCCCGCTTGATCCGCCCACCTTTGCCCCCGCTCACCGCCCGCGCGATACCCGACCCCATCGAAGTGGCGCCATACGGTTTCGCTGAGCTGGCAAGACGGTGCGAGCTCACACCCGAACTTGATGCAGCCCGTGATGTTGCACGCTGCAACGTCGACGGTACGCGGCCCCATCCAAGCGAGGTATATCCCTCCGCGTGCTTTGTCCGCGTCGTGACGTGTGAGACAGGCGGCGCCGCATAAACACCCGGCCTAGGTAGCCCTGAAGCTGGCCCGCTCAGCGTACGGCCTTTTTCAGGCGACGAGCTTCTCACAGGCTTGGCACGGCCGTCCGCAAGCTTTTGTCGTTTGGTCGTGGTCTGGGACATTGACGACCCCGATCTCACTGCTGGCGTGACAGTGCCCGGAGGTGGGTTGTGTGCCTTTCCGGGGATATAACCTTCTTTTCCCGTGTTACTATTTGTGGGTTCCAAACTGCGGCTACGTGTCAGAGGCCCGGTCGGTTTGCTCGCATTGAGCGCTTGTGTCGAATATTGCGACGTGACCACCTTCTTCTTGTTCTCTTGTTCGTTCGCAGATATCCTCTCCATCAGAAACCGGAGCATACTTTCGCCATGCACCAGAAAGGAGCGACCATTGGCCTGCTCCCATGCGGGCAGAGACAATAAGAGCTGTTGTTCCAGCTAGATGCTAGGTTATTAAACTGGCAATAAACAATCTTGCAGGGTGAGCACGAACCTTTGGTTTCTCCTTGCCTACCCGCTTCCTCATCTTCTCTTCTCTCAGCAACCGGCCAGGATCCCTACTGCCTCCTCCTCGGCCGAGGAGTCGCGTCTGATCACCAGCAGCACGCTCCAACTCCTTTTCTTCTTCACATATGTCAAAGTATTTCTTTATAGACGCCAAAATCGGCGTCTTGAGTCTGACCTCTGTTTTGAGTTGAGCAATCTCGTGCTCATGCTGGCTCAACAGGTCTTCCGTGTGTTCGTCTGCGCATAAAGCATGAACTGCATCTCCGTGGCGGAGTCTTCACAGACACCTACCATCTGCAAAAGCAGCAAAGTCTGCCCGCTCGTCCTCTCCAGCCATCAATTCGTCCCAGAGCGATTCGATCTCAGATCGGGCGTTCCCAATAAACTCTTCCATTCGTTCTCTCTTCAGGTCAATCATGCGCTCCAGCTCCTCCTCGTAGGCCTGAATAACCTGAGGTGTCGTCCCGCGATTCGCCTAGAGAGAACGGTCGTCAGTCGACGTCGCAAGTTACATTTGGGTAACGCACTTCAACAAACGCGTCCATTGCCGCATCATCCACTCCCATTCTTCTCCATAGCGACTCCAGTTGGTCATACATGGCTTGAATGTGAGCCTCTCTTCGTTTCTTTAGTTCCCCCAGTTCATTGCACCGCTGTTCAGCATACGACAACATCTTCTGAGTCGGTTCGACTGCGAGGGAACCGAGAAGGGTAGCCGGGACAGGATCGGGTGTCGATGAAGAGTCCAAAAGTTGTACGAATCGAGAAAATGCATGGTGAAATTCCCGCACATGATCTACACCCGGCTCAGATGCTGACGTTGGTGATGGTGAAGCTGAGCGGAAAAGAAGCCTTGCGTCAGATCTACCCTGACACGAAGGCGTAGGCGTGCTGGTCGATTCAATAAATGGATCTGAATTCGGTGGTTGCAAGCTGTTGGAAGACGAGCGGGGGAGTGCACAAGTAGGAGCTGTTAGCGTGGAGGACGAAGCGATAGGCAGAGCTGGCGCATCACCAACTTCTGGTGAATCAATACCAAGTTCTGCGTGTAACCAATCAATCTGGAGGAATATATCTCCTAGGAGAGCCATGCGTTTCGTCTGAATAGAGATGTTTTAGCGAATATGGTTACTTCCCAAAACATGAAATACGAAGCCAGGTAGAGATGGCTGTCACAGCTACACACGACCTCGGCTCGTAATTTGACCCATTGGGAGTCTAAGGTGCGCACATGCCACGGGTGCCCCTCAGCCGCCCACCTGTTGTACTTCCCCACCGTACGAAGACCGTGAACATGAAGTTGGCTCACCATCTCGCCTTTCCCTCGCACCAGCTCCTTCTCCAGTTTGGAGAAGCGCTCAGGCATGACATCCCTAAGAGCATTGGGATCATTCTGATCCTCCTCTGCAGAGACGGTTGGTCGAAGGATATCGACCGAAAAATAACTCGACCCCAGACTTCGTGCGACGGCGCTCAGCCGATTCGTCAGTGTCGTCAGCTGCTCGAGCTTCGTGTGGTAAACCTTTGGGCAAGAAAAAAATCCAAGCGACGACTCAGAATGTCAGCACCACGTCGTACCCCTCAGAGACCCTCCGAAATCGAATAAAGCATCCATATCGGACGTCACACGCACCTGTCGCAACCGTTCCTGATGCTCCATCGCACGCTCGTGCCGCCGTGGCAAGACCTTTTCCGACTTTATCTCGTTGAACGATCCCGCGACTTTGGCATGCGTGCCCAGCGCGCGCGCGTATCGCAAACATGCAGTTTCGACTCCCTCGCATCGCGTCTCCCATTCCTCGACCTGCTTCTTGCGCACTTCGATCTGTGATTCCACCGCTCGAGTCAGGTTGTGTTGGAGTTCTTGAAGTTCGTCTTCAAGGGCGGTGGCTGGGAGACCGAGTTGGGAGTGCAGCTGTGGCAGCAACTGTGTTTGAGCGTTCAAATGTGTATGCAGTGTCGACAGAAGCGTGCTCAATGCGAGCGACGAGGAGGAAGCCATGAGTTTACGAGCCAAGATCGTGTCTCCATTTTCGTGGTTGCAACCAAACCGCGTCTCAAATGGTCACGTGACCGTTGACATATCACATGACTACTAGTCTATTCAGCTTGGGGACAAGCGGCGCTACAGTAGCTAATACTACAAAACAGCTGACACAGTCGACACAGTACAAAGGCGCTTCCGATACAAGTATCTCAATCCGAGCCTTGTGCGCTGATAGCTTTCAATTGTGCCGTAAAATTGGTGGAAGAAATGGGGCATCCTATCCCCGCTCCGTTCAAGTTCTGGATGGTAACTGCCGCGGCGTTGAGACGGGCACTCTGAGATGCGATGCTGTTGTCAGTCGGAAACGTAAGCAGTATTGTAGGATTGAGAACCACACGCCCAGCACGGATGTTCGCAGTGAGATTCTAAGCAGACACGTGAGTTTAATGGGACAGGGGACAAGGGGAGCGTTTACGGAGATATAGTTTGTTTGGTCTGGCGGGCATTGACATGGAATATGGATCGGTCTCCCGTTAGTTCCATTTACTGCACCGTCACAGTTCCCTGTACCTGTGCGTTGAAGACGTCCCTTGAGCCTGCAGATCTTTACAAGTGGTCACCATACGCACCGTCGGGATTGATGCCTGACTGCCATCCAAGCGGTGGCGTCAGAGCGGTAATCTGTGCATTAGTAGGAGATGTGGCATTGCTAGAAGATATTATAGTTGACGAAGTATTCGTAGTAGATGTGGGAGATGCAAGCGAAGATGTCTGAACCGATTTCGTCGGGCATGAGCCCGCGGTGCGCGTCCGACTAGTACTTGTGCTGAGGCCTGAAGAAGGTCGAGTAGAAGGAGAAGAGACTGCAGGCATAGGGGACGCAAGTGAGGATGTTTGAACCAATTTCGTTGGGCATGAGCCCACGGTGCGCGTCCGACTAGCACTCGTACTGAGACCTGAAGAGAGTCGAGTAGAAGGAGAGACTCCAGGTGTGGTGGAAGAGGTATTCGATGTCTCCGCTTCGATTGCTTTGCGCTGCGCAGGAAAAGTAGTGGATGATATAGGACATCCCACGCCAGAACCCTCCAGATTCTGTAAGGTGACGGCGGCAGCGTTCAAACGAGCAAGTTGGGAAGCAGTACTGTTGTCGGTCGGAAAGGTGAGATTCACAGTGGGATTCGTGGTGACGAAACCGGCTGCGACATTTTTATTGAGAGCCTATACGGGTCCTATTAAGAATAATTGCTGAAGGTATGAATCTTTTTGTAACGAACGGCAAGAAAGAAGGTCGAGTTCGGAGGACATTGACATGGGATCAGGACAGGCCTCCCATTGGTCCCGTTCACAGCGCCATCACAGTCCCCTGTACCTAAAAGACGGTGAACAACGTCATCTCCCCAGGACAATCGTTGGGAAGTAAATCCACTGACCGTCAGGGTTGACTCCCGCTTGCCATCCAAACGAGGGAACGAGAGCAGGATCAACACTTCTCTTGAAGCTACGCTGAGAATTTGCGTTCAGCGGGAAGGACGCGGCAGCGCTGGCGCAGCACAAAACAATGATAATCTTATAGGACAACATGATTTGGCAAGTCTATCGGTGCCGGCACCGATCTCTGTCAAATATAATTGGATCGGGTTCCGAGTCGAAGAGTGTACGGACAGGTCGCCAGCGACGTCGGGGAAAGAGATGGGTATCAATGTATGGTCGGCTCGGAGGTACTGCTGTTGCTCTTCTGCTTTTAACGCATGGTACCGTATTGTCCTCCAAAAGGGCAGGTATCCAGTATGCGTGACCTCGCCGAGGTCTATAACCCTGTGAACTTTGCGTTTCGGGGGAAATGAGCACGACGACAATGCTTAGACTTGGCACATACGACTTGGTGACAACCAATTTGTGTCCCGTCGAGTCTCTTCGGCGACACCTTATCCGCGATGTCTTCCCCAATTCGTCCACTGCATTGCTCCCAGGAGACAACAAAATCTCTACGAGGACAACGCCGCCCATCTACCATCAGACGCACCCCTTGAATTCTGGGCTACCGTCACCACGTCGAAACGTGTATTCGACCGCCCGCGTCCCCTCCGAAATGAGGGCTGGCGTATGCTGCAGTGTATATGTGCTAAAATCGTCGTGGCGTCTGTGCAAGGCAAAGGCGGAACTTGAAGCTTGAAGTCTGAAGCCCCCACGCCCAGCCGTTGTTCCTTCATCCTCAGTGGTTCGGCTACAAGCGACGCAATATGAGTCACAGCACCCTGAGGAAGAAGATATCGGCATGATGGGGCCACAAAGCGAGTTGGGTGTTTTTCAAGCCTTCATCTGTTTGCTGTTCAGCGGTCGTGTTCATCAACGTATTCAAATCGTCCAATCCAACGACCTCATCGTTCGGGGACAGGGAGAATGAGCATGACGGGTGGTTCCATCGCGCCAGCGAGTCAACGAAATAGACAGGAAACGATCGGTTGCAATGCAGTATTTATCACTACCGTCACACGCACGTATCAGCCTCATCCACTTCTCGAAGCTCTATACACGATACATTGTTGTCATCTCAAATCAGCGCTGGAAATGCAAAACTACTTGTTGAGCTCCTCAGACCGCTTCTTGAGCTCCTCTCGACTCTAGAGTCCGGACGATGGATCATCGGTCAAGCGTGATGTAGACAACGATGGCACGAGCGCTTACCAGGGGCTGGAGCTCAGCTAACTTATCCAACACCTCCTGGTTGGGGACGTGAGGCTCCCGGGCATGATGTGCCAGGATTGCAGGGTTGCTCGCGAGTGTGGCTCCCAAGTTGGTGGGATCCGCAGGATTGTTTGATCTCTGGAGCCCTGGGTCAGTGACGGGGCCAAGTTTCGGGCAATGTGCTAGCTAACCGCTGGATGAGGCAAGATGCTGAAACGCGGTTCCTCCTGAGGATTTTTGGCTGGGTTTGTGTTGGATGTTTGCGACATGATGGAGCGATGACCCTGCTGCGGGATGAAAAGGCTTATAGGCCCCCTCATCCTGTGCGCCCTAGATGACGTCATTCACTTCCAACGCCAGTAACTGCGACCTCATCTATGTCCAGCACATCGAGTACTGTACAGGAATCGAAACCGGAATCCGTAAATGAGCAATTACAAGTTTAAACAACCAGGTACAATTGATGGTACGAAAGGGTCGGCTAGCGATACGAAAGAACGGCGGACTTGGGCCAGGGAAACATGTTCATTTTGACAGCATCATCTGTTTCAAGAAGCTGAGCAAGATAGTCAGGAAAAATCAGGACTTTCCGTCCTCCTCACCTTGACAAATTCTGGAGGAAAGGTGAGCAGAGTTTCGGATGGACCGACAGGATATCGTGACTGACCGTCATAGTTGATCTGGCCATCGCCGTCCACATCCGCCTCGCGAATCATCTCGTCCACTTCGTTGTCGGTCAATTTCTCCCCTGCGGCTCGCACTGAGTATCCGCCGGTAAAACCGACCTGGTTCGGAGACATGCTCACCCAAGTTGGTCATCACATGCCGCAATTCTGCCGCACTGATATAACCGTTGCCGTCCTTGTCAAACACCTTGAAGGCCTCCCTGATTTCCTCTTCGCTGTCCGTGTCACGCATCTTGCGCGCCATCATGGTCAGGAACTCGGGGAAGTCGATCGTGCCGTTTCCATCTGCGTCTACTTCGTTGATCATGTCTTGAAGTTCAGCCTCCGTGGGATTCTGTCCCAGCGAGCGCATCACCGTGCCGAGCTCCTTGGTGGTGATCGTACCATCACCATCTGCGATGGAAGGAATTGATCAGCCCTACGGACGGCGGGAGGGTGTGGGTGCATGCAGGATACGACCTTTGTCGAACAGAGAGAAGGCCTCCTTGAATTCTGATCGCGGCGCATGAGCTAGGATGACATCGGCACATGACGCGGATAGACCCACCGGATATTTGCTCTGCGCGCCCACACGAAACGTGAGCGGTGGTCATGTCCTAGCTCGCGCGGAAACCCACCTTCAGACTGGCGAGCCGACCTCGATGAGCAGACGACAACCGGCGATGGATACGGATGGACGCACCAGCTGATCCGCCATAGTCAAGGTAAGGACACGTCGAGGGGATCCCGGTTGGTCGCTGTGGTCGTGCGGTGTGGAGAGGAGGGCTCCCTGCGAGCTATTTGATCTCGGCAATCGCCACAGCCTGATCAGGTGACCTGGCCAAAGCCCCCAGCCCAGGACACGGACACGCTGCTCGCGCAAAAGGGTGTGCATGAACGGTCTCTGATTATAGGCTGTCCGTAAGATCCATAAAGTTATATCTAGTCCCACTCGTCATCGTCATCATCCTCGTCATCGCTGTCGCCAAGCTTCTTGTTTCGTTGCATCAGAGCCGCGGCAAGGGCTGCGGTCAGGTCACCCCCTCCGCCCGTGCCGTTGCCATTGCTGGGTTCCTCCGCTGCTGGCGCGGCTGGGGGCAGCGGGGCCGATGTGGGAGCCGGTGTCTTGCGCAAGTTGGCCACGCTCTGTCCACGAATAGATGACAACAGATCGGCACGTCCAGGCTGTGGAGGGGGCACCGATGCAGACGCCCCTGAAGGAGGCGGTGGGGGTGGTGCGGGCGGTGCAGGCGAAGACTCTTCTCGGACTGGAGGTGGTGGAGGTCCACTCGATCTCGGTGGCGGTAGAGCCGGTGGTGGTGGTGGTGGTGGTGGCGGGGGCGGGGGCGGGGGCGGGGGCGCCAAGGGTGGTGCACCATTCTGAGGGCGCGCTGGAGGGGGAGGAGGAGCTGGGGGGGACGGGGTCGGGCGGGCAACAGGTGGTGGCGGCGGGGATGGAGCAGGCGGAGAACTCACCAACCGGGAAGGGGGCGGAGGAACCGGAGGAGATGGGGTCGCGCGGACAACGGGCGGTGGCAGCAGGGGTGGAACAGGCGGAGAACTCACCGGCCGGGAAGGGGGAGGAGGGGGAATGTGAAGCCTCGCAGGAGGTGCAGGAGGGTTAGGACTACGCTGCGGAGGCATGGGCGGACCGGGCCGCGGTGGCGGCTGCCTGGGAGGTGCCGGCGGAGGTGAGGGCGCGGAGTCGCCGTTCGTTGAGGTGAGACTATTTGAAGCGACATGGGCGCCTCGCCGCGGAACGGGTGGTGGCGGTGGCTTCTTCTTCGGTGCTGGTTCCGCTGGTTCCGCGACACTCTGCTCCGCCTGGCGGACAAAGTCCTGGATAAAGTCCTTGTTCTGTTCGATGATTTCCGCGGTGACGCCTTGGTTCTGGAGGTCTCGCACAAGTGAGAGCCACGACTCGTCGACGTTTTTGCTCGTAAACCCCTTTTCTTCGTCGTACCCGACATGTGCAACGTGTTTGAATGAACCCTCTTTGGGCCCCGAGATCATCGACTTGTCAATCTTTCCGCCCCTTTTAACCTTCTTCGGCTCCGAGGTCGTCTTCGTGGCTACAAACAGCATGAACACGATGGCTTCCGTAGGAGTGCCACTGTCACGTACCTTTGTCCGCCTTGCGGGTAGTGACCTTCTTGTAAAACAGGCTTGCATCCTTTTCTTCAGCGAACACCACGCCGATCATGCAGTCCTAAAAGTAGAGCATTGTTTGAGTAAGTAGCCCCTGGTCAGACAGCCAACGCACATCGCCTGCGAAAGAGTGGAAGAATGGCCGGTCTTTGTGATACTCGAATTGATCGTACAACTCATGGTGCCATATGACCCCGCGCGTGCCTGCGAAATCAACGAGCTTTAGGACGAATGCGTCTTGCGACTTGTCGTGGGTGAACGCCAGTGCGCCCTGCAGGCCCCCATACGACCATTTGTTGGACTGCGGATGGGCAAAGTAAATGCGGGCGGGAACTGCGGCGAATATCTTGTTATACGGGGAAGGGATTGCGGAAGAGACCTTGGCTTTCTCTTCCGGAGATAGTGATTTGGGGGGCATTTCAGGCCGAGAAGAGCACAAGACTGGACAGAAACGAGATGGCGTGGGAGAAGGCTTGTCGACTGCTCGGCTCAACCTTTCGGGCCTCTCGCGCATTCGCAAACTGGTTATCGTGCAAGCCCTTTTTTTTCATGCTGAAGATGCTCGTGTCTCGCACTGATGTTGAACTGGTGTTCTCATCATCTCGGTCGACTGGCACATGTGAGTAGTACCCTCATGAGAATGTACTACAAAATCCACTGGTCAGTTCATTACCGATGTCTCTTTGCAAGCTGAGATTGCGAATCGATGTGCTGAGCGAGAAGCGATTCTGACACGTTCAGGAGAGGTATCTGGTGTCGCTCGAACCATGGCGCGGACGCACAGCAGGATATCGAGTCCATTCACAACGGATGAATGTCACTAACCTGAGGTCGGGTCACAAAGATGTCACATTGGCCCTTCCAAGCTCGCTTTTCCATCGGAGGCCTTTGGGTTGTGACAGTGCTAGGCGCAATTGGATCCTGTTCGGCGTTCTGGGAGCACGTACGTACGTATATGCTAGACCTAACATCGGCCGGGTACTTGACCTCAGCATTCCGCTGGTCATACCTTTATGAAGTCCTTGTCGCGCTTGGTTCCATTTTCTCTACAAAGGGAGCGCCACCGCATTACAGTTCAGGTTGAAACACCGGGATCATCCATCATACGCCTTCAGGTGCAGAAGACAATCTGGGCAGATGGTCAAGGGACGGTAGTTCACGAGGACCTCCCGAAGTCTATCAGATCAATTCGCATTCGTCGCAGTCAGTTACGGTTAGCTTGGCGTGCAGTTTGTAGGCGAGTTTGTACGCCTTTTTTTCGCGTCAACTTGTGAAGTGCCAAAGTAAGCATCCAGCAGGATGGTTGATTTTGGCTTGGTCTAAACATTGGTGGTAGTGTTGCTCATAATGACCAACAAATGTGCCGACCTTGGAAACGCAGAGACTAGCGTGAATCCAGCCAGTACCGTACGGGCGGGGTAGAAAGCCCGCTGCCAGGCGCTGCACGAATGAATGTTATCAGAGTGACGAACGAATAGGAGCTGTACTCGATGACAGCGCCTTCGAGTGGCACGGGCCACAAGTTTGTATGCACAATAATTGCCAGCACGCTGTGACGCTAATGCAGTAAGATTGATGTTTTCTAAGGGTGTCTGGGAAGGCACACAAGCTTTCTGCCCCAGCGGTGCGTGTAAGCATGTCCTACACTGCGGACTGAGCTACGTAGCCATCACACGAGTACATCCAGGTCGGGACCACTTCGGCGTTCCTTGTTCCTGTTTAATTTTCTAGACATTGGTGTTAACTTTTGTCACCGTGCCAGTTTGGGTAGTTGGCCATGTGACGAACAGTAAGTGCGCACATGCAGTAACACTGCCTAGTTGATAACGGCCACCATATAAAACGTGTCCTGGCCTCCCAAAAACCTCTCCTGTGACCAGCATGTCGAACAAGCTCCTTCGTCAACCTCTGTTCACTATTCAAACTGAATTTTTGCCCGCAGATGAACGTATTTCCTTTTCTTACCAAGGGGCGAAATTGGTCATGGAAACATACCGTACGTCCATCAAGCGGTGATTATGGTGTACGTATTCCTCTAGCCTTTCTCTCCGACTTGTCCGTATCAGATATCCAGCATTAGCAGAGCTATGATCAACGGTCCGATTTTGACACTGGATGGTGCCATGTTCACAATCTTGCTTGCTCATGTTGGACTGGCTATTGGGACCCTTTTCTCCGACGACCTGACCTAGAGCCTCTGGTCAACCGCTCCTTCAATTTGACACCGTTGGTACATATCTCTTGACGGAGGGGGGACATGGTTTGGATGCTTTTAACATAGAGACCACGGCCACGAAAACTGCTCAAGGATTCATCATTAATACGCCCAGGGAGGAGGCATGCAAGCAAGTCTATTCCCACGCTCATTGTACGGATGTTGATCGAATGAATAGATTCATTCCCGCCTCTACACCATCGTTTGGGATATCCAAGGTTGCGCTGGTGATGGCCCGACTGATCGTAGATGGAGAGGACCGCGGGTTTCGCTTCTTCATCGTTCCCGTCTGCAATGAAAAGGAGATGTTCAAGGGGTCGAATCGATTCGGCTAGGGCTCCGTTGTGGGGTCACTCGTTTCAACCATGCCGCATTTTGAACGACTATTCGTCACCCAAGTTTCCGTTGGAGGCTTGCTGGAATGAGGTCTGGTGCCTCCCGATCGGAAGCATGGCTGTCGTTGCATCCCCGATACCATCTCTCAAAGCTGTTGCTTTCATTGCCGGAAAGTACTCAATGCATCGCTCCCTGAGAGGAAAGGGGACAGTGCCGATCCCGATCATATCGTTCCGCACACAACAATGGCCCATCCTGCACGCCGTTGCCACGAGTCTTGTGTTGGAAAACTGGTACTCGATCGTGGCAAGCCAGGCCACGAACGGATCGCTCGATCCTCGTGTCCGGCATGGCCTATCGGTGATCGTGAAGGCGACGGTGTGCCCGCAGGTCTCCGAGCGGTGCGCCAAAGGGACGTTTGAACACAACTTCATGGTGCGCGTCGAGGTGGGTGACAACCTGATCTTGTGCTGCATCTTGCCACTCATCCGCCTTACGGCAGAACGACATCAAGGGTGGCCTTATTGCCGACGGGGACGTCCTGACACTGAGCATCCGGTTGTTTTCTGGATTGTTACTCCAGCGATACCAGGTACCACTCCCAGAGCCGTCGGAGTCGCTCCTCGCTCGACACGCCGCGTCGTTGTTCGAGGAGAACAGGACGTTGCTGAAGCAGTCACCCGGCGGTCATCGCGGCCAGGCCTTCAACGGCCTCGTTCTTCCTCAAGCAGAACACGTCATCGAGGCCGTAGGACATTCGATGGCCTATTCCGCTGGCATCAATAATGTCTTACCGAAGCCGATCCTGGACATTTATGAATGTGCGGTGATTTGTCGTGACCCAGCATGGTATGCCGTGAAGGGGGGGTTGACGCGCCACGATCAACGTGTTCGGGAAGATCGGGCGGTGACGAGCGCGTTACCACACCTGGGGCGTTACCTGGAGGATCTCGATATCGAGGCGTATGTCTCTGCACCGATCGTTTCGGATGCTACTTGGAAGTATTACAGCGGGCTGTTTGCTTTCAAAGGGAACGCCGAGCCTGATTTCGATCGGACCTCGGCCAAGCTGTAGGCGCCGTCGTTGTCATTGTTTGGATGAATGATCGCATGATGTTTAGTCGGAGCACTTAGGATTCACT
>JBBPLU010000168.1:0-41207 GCA_038089935.1 Boletellus emodensis | reverse complement strand
CAAATCGCGTCTTCTCTGTCGAAACCAAGAGGTCTGATGAGTCCGGATGGACGAAACAGGTGGTTGAGGAAGCAAGCGGCCCCTCAGCCTGTCACCTACTTCGACACCCGGCCCCCGTCGCTATCCCGCAAAACACCACCTCGCTTCGCTCGGCGGTGTTTTCAGAAACCACCGTTACTGCCTCGTCGGCTCATCTCACCCAACGACAATGACAGCGTGATAGACCGCCGCCTTCACCTTGCCCTCTTGCCCTTACAGCAAGGGTGCGACAATGCCACCGAAACACTCCCTTTTGAACCAAATTACGTCAACATTGAAAATAATTTAATAAGTTCAAGCAGTAACTAAGATGGCATATAGTCTACGTAAAGGAACATGCGGGAAACAAAAAGCAATCTAGCGAGCGTGAGCACAACACAAGTTAGAAAAGCAAGCAAAGAAAGTAGGCATGATCATGTCCATGTCCGACGGTTCACGTTCGCCAGTACACGTTCGCCATGCACCTGAACCCAACGCCCCCGAGAGTGCAGAGGAGCGAATCTATATAACTTATCTCATCTCAGAGAAACAACCTAGTCACAGTCAATGACATCCGTGTCATTCCGGATCTTGGAGATGTACCAAGCGGAAATGCTCACCATGCGATACCATAACCACATTTCTACATCTTCATGCCGTCCGTTGCTCCTCGCACGCGTTCCCCTCTCTGTCGTGCTTTCCGCTTACCATGTGGCTCCCGCTGCTGATTCACCCCGCTCGACGGTCCTTTCCCTCCCTGAGATGGCTGCACATCCCTCTTGGGTTTCCGAGCCCCCGCCTTGCCTCCCGCCCCCTTGCTCTGCATGACCTGCTCTCGTGCCCGCTGCTGCTCCTCCTGCACCAACACTTCCAGACGTACACGCTCCTCCTCCGCAGCCCACCACCTTAAAAAGTTCGCCTCCTGCTGTCGGGCGCGCTCTTCTTCCTGGATGTCCCGCAGTGACTGCTTATCCCGCGCTGGTGTCGTCATCGTGTCCTGCATCGCCTGCATCCGTTGAATCTCTGCAAATGACGTCGTCCCCGGCACCGCTGAACCAGGCACCGTAGCCGCTGCGATCGGTTGTACCGGCGGCAGCGTCCACGCACCGCCCAACCTGAAAGCCAAGCCGGATGATCAAGTTGTGGATGTGAAGTCAGATAGTCAACGCACGAAGGTTTCCGCGAGCTGTTGCCAGCGTTCGTAGTCCCAGACGAGCTTGGCGTCTGACGAACAGGTACGATGATGGGCCCCATGGTCGACTGCGGAGGACCTGGACTGGCTCCGGTGGCCAGACTGGGCCGCGTAGCCACGCTCGTATGACCTAGTGATGGTGCCGAGGCTAGAAGGGGTTCGGACTTCTGAGGTGTTACAGAGTCCGACGGCATGTGACGCGGTGTTGAGACGTCGTCAGATCGCAAATGCTGTCCGACCACATGCCTAGGCTGCCGCAGCGGGCCAAAACTTTGAGCAGCGCTGGTCATCGCCGTCGCCGCGCTTGGACTGACACTGGAACCACGGTCCTCGAGAGTCTTTGCATGTACTTGCCTCCTCCCGTTCTCCGCCTCTGACATGATCGCCTTAAGGTCCGTACTACCCACACATTAGCTAAATAACCGGAAAAATAAAGTAAACACCCCCAAAAGTACCCACCGAGGTGTCGCCGGTCGCGTCTTCCATCCCGGTTTCCCAGTTGGTGCCGAACCGAGCACTTCCTCGCCTCTCCCTGCCTGTATAGTGCTCAGCTTGATGGCCAGTCCCCCATCCGCATCATCCATGACAAAAATATCATCTCCCTCCGGTGGTGGCAGCTGCGGCGCATTCGACGGACGCAGGACTGGACTCGCACTCGCCGAAGATGGCTTCAAAAGTTGCCCAGCCGCCTTCTTCACCAAACTGGGCGGTGACATTCTGGGTGAGTACTTGCTAGGCCACACTTTCTGGCTGGGGATAATCGGACCCGGGATATCCTGCAATGCAAGCCACTCCTTGTGCTTCTCCAGCGCCGCCTGTCCCAGCTTGTCGGACCGAGATACGGGCGACTGGGCTGCCTGCTCAGCACGCGCATGCTCAGACAGCCTGCGGACCACACGCAGATCGAGGTCGTCGAGAATCCTCGACTCGAGCAACAGCTCGAGGTTGGCGGTCATGTAGCTTTGAATGCAGTCCGCCAAATCGACTGCGTTAAAGTGGATAGCATCCGTCAGCAGGTAACACGCGTTGTATACATTCAGATACTTGAGCACAATCCGAGAACATATTAGGACCAGTCGGGTCAAGAGCAGTTCGTTCTGGCCAACACGAGAATGAGTGCATTTGAGGTTGCGCGAGAAGATGTGGATGGCTCACCGCAATGGATATCACATGGAACATGAACTCGAGCAATTCGTCGACGTTGGCCAAAAAATCTGAAACGCGGTTGGCGACGGGTCACAAATCTTACAGAGACGGCTCACCAAGCGTCTCGAACACCGTTTCTTCACCAAAACAAATAAATGGCAACACGAACCGCATAACATGCCATTTGTGGTGTTTCATGTCGATGTCGACCACGCCCGCATCGTCCTTCCTTTCTATCGTCCAGTCGGGGTCAACAAAGAGAGCGGCAAAGAACTCAGAGCGTGCACGCAGAACAACAGAGTGCATGTAAATAGTCTTGTCGGCCAAGTGTAACGCAACATCAGGTGCAAGGGGGTCTCGGCTTATATCTCGCCGCGTGAAGCCAGAGAGCTGTGCTTGGTCAAAAAGCCACTGGAAATCGCTACTGGCAGATGGTTTTGCAGCGCGCTTTCCGACAGATTGCAATGCAAACGTGAGGTGGCTGAGGGACAGCAAATGTGCCAGTGTAGCAAGGTCCTCCTTTACGCGCGCCGCCGACAAGCCTAGGCCCGTAAACTGTGACTCGAAGAGCGATCCGATGCGACGATCCCATACCGCGAGCACTTCGTCGGCATACAAGTAATGAAGCAGGATCAACAACGAGAGTGGAGTGATTCCTGTGAAGTGGAGCGTCGGCGGAACTAGCGACTCGTCCTGCTGGCCGGGAGTAAATGTGACAGAGATCTTGGAGGACTCGTCACGAAGAGTGGCATGACCGGAAAATACACCACGAAGAGGCACGCAACGTCCAGCGAGGACGATGCGGTGTGTCGGTATCTCGAACTCGGTACCAATCCGTGCGGAAATGTCCGCCCCATGCTTACTACTTCCCTTCACAGACCACTCGACCTGATTCACCCGATTGCAGAGGACAGACATCAACTTGGTCACTTCGGTAATGTCGCCGAGGATTGACGCATCTTCCAGGTCATCGTCAGTGCCAATGATTGCCTCCGGCTTCGGGTTCATGGAATGGTGCGCTGAGAATGCGATTTCATCAACAATGTAGGGTGCGATTGCAGCCATGTCAGTTGAGAAGTGTCTCCCCGCTAGTTCAACTGCAGGCGGCTTGTAGTCCACTCGAAGCGCGCCAAAGGCCCCCGTGCTGTTGGCGCACACCGCAACCGCTCGCTGCATGTGTGAAATTCGCTGAAACTTGAACGCCTTGGTCCCACTGCTCGTCGTGCCTCCCTTGAGGTTTCGAGAGCGAACGAACACGTGACCTGATTGTGTGCACACGATCAGAGTGCCGTCACCACCAACGTCGACATCCTGATTGCATGCACGCCATTATTTTCAACGAAATAGGAGTCAAGTCCAGCAAGCAACAACTCCGGATAGAGATGACGCACTCGCACACTGCTGAACTGCCTTCTCAATGCCCACGCACGCTGGGGCTTCACTTGGCCTCTGTTCCCACTAGCGTGGGCTCCAGGGACGCCCCCTTCCGCGCCGGTGACAGCCGGAAGAGAAAACGTAAACACCTCGCCATTTGAGGAGAGAGCTGCGAACAAATCGTCGCAGAAAGAGAGCTTCGTTATCGGGGGAGCACGGACGGCTTGAGGCGGGCGGTAGATCGTTGAGATGTCCGATGGGAACGCATGTGCGGGAAAACTGGAAAACCCAAGTCAGAAAACATCATAAAGCGATGTCTACCACCCATACTTGATCTTCGAGACGCCACTGTTCCACACGCACACGACCTCCCCAGTCATGAAGAGGCACACCATCGCTGTTTCCTAGAAAGTTGACATGCATCATCCGTTTGTTACGCACAACCCTGAACTCAAACGAGACACTGACCGACAACGCAATGCCACGGATTGGACGCGTAATAATCGACGCCTTGCGGGGAAGTACCTGGACGGGACTCGCCGTTTTACTATAACCTGGAGGGCCGTATGAATCCGCTCGATGCACGACACACTAGAGCATACCCACCCAGTTGCCCGCTGTTCGTGCCCCACGTCCACAAGTCCCCGTCCGACCAGCAAGCACTTGCAGTCTTGCAAGCAGCAATACCCTTCATGAACTCTTTCTTCAGATGGCTGATCTTGCGCGGTGTCATCTGAATGGATTCGCCCGCAGAACTACCTTGACCCGACTCGACGGTGTATCCGAGCTGAGCAAATCGATTCAACCCCCAGCTGATAACCTCCCCTGCGTTTGTCAGGGCGAGTGTATGGTCTTGACCTAGGGCAACTGATACGATGGTATGTGAGGAAAGGGTGAGAGATGTCGGTGTGTAAAGCGTGTGGGAAAAGGGACCAAGGCTAGCAAGCAAACATGATCAGTATCCAGCATGCATACCCAACGCGAGACGCCGCACCGTCCACCACTACCAAACCCACACAAGCGAATGTTGTCGCGTGGCTCATCTGTGAGAATCACTGGATACAAGCTTTCTTGAATTGAGTTCCTGAAATGCGCATACCACACCTCGTACCTGTATGCAACTTGGACATGGTGATGCCCCGCACCTTGACCTGCTGGAACCGTTCTTCCAGCGTGTGCTCGGTGGGAAGCGGTGCATCCTTCTTGAGAATGACGACATGGTCGGGGTGTATGCGATCATTCCCATCTCCCAGACCCAGAGCGGCATTCCTACACGTTGCAACGCCACGCGCGTGATCATTCTCGGATCAATACCATATGCAAGGTCGGACCCACCGATTAGCGCCCCACGTGAGCAATTCGGCGTATCCGTCTTCGAGCGAGGTCGGATGTGCGCTCTGGACGGTCGAATTGTACAGATCGAACGCCGTGTACCCCTCCATGTCCTTTATGGACGTGTCCGTGTCCGTGCGCTTGAGCAACATGATCCTGTGAGTCGATGGAGACTGTCTAGTGAGCAGCGAGCGCCAGAAAGGCGAACGGAGTGAGGGCCTCACGCAGCTTCGATGTTTCCCGCGTACAGCGCGCGGTGGAGCGCCGTCCAGTGGTTCTCCTTGTCGAGCAGGTTGACGTTGATGGAGGGCTGTGCGAGCAGCATGCGCACATATTCGACGCTCGCGGGGTCCGCACACGCACACGCACGATGCAGCACTGTGCGGCCGAGCCCGTCGAGCGCATTCACTTCAAGCGCCGAGGCGACATGCTTGCGTGTCCAAGACTTGCCGGTGCTCTGGCTCTGGCTCTGGCTCTGGCCGGCTTGTTGGCTGCCGGGGGTGGCCGGGCTACGGTCCCGCTCGAGGAGACGCTGGAACGCCTGCTGATTGCGGAGGGTGAAGTAGACATGGAGAAGGGTCATGCAGCGCTGCGGGTCGAGCTGGACGGGTCTGCTTCGGAGACACCTTGGGGGAGGTGACTCCGTGCGGACCACGTATGTCCAACTGCGAGTGAGTCGGTGTCAAAGAGACACAGACTCTGTCGTCGCGTCACTGGGCTTGCGCGGTGAATCAGGCGTCAAGCAGAGACTTTGCAAGGGCGAGAGGCGGGGTTGAGAATGGGGTCGACAAAGAGTGCATACCTGAGAGCTTGCGCCGGGGTTATCTTGCCCACTGACTCGTCGCACGTGTGTCAGCCATTTCGGTCGGTCTCTCAGGCCAGCGCCGCCCAACTTACAGACGCACGAAATCAGCACGATACTTGATCAAACCAACAATTACAGCGAAACAGACGCCATCTTCTACATTGGGTATGGCCATTCATAGTAGATCTACTCCTCCATCAAGGTTTGTGCGGCCTTCCTCGCGTTCGCCTTCAGACCTTCTACCTGAAGCTCGAGGTTACGAATCTTTTGCCTGGCTTCTCGCAGCTCCCCGTTCAGGCGGTCAACTTCCTCTTCGAGCCCGGAATTTCCCTGGGGACATTAAACGTTGAATCTACCACCAACGTTCAGATGGCAAGGACGCACGTTGTCTCTGGCCGAGTCCACAATTGGCGGATTCGCAGGAAGTGAATCAGCACGCACGGGCGTTGCCACTGATTTCGTCACGGTAGGGGTAAATGTTGGCTCAGGCAACTGGGTCGGGATTGGTGCTGGCGCAGGCGCAGGCACAGGTACCGGTACCGGGGCTGGAGGCGGGACGGAAACCGGAGCGGGTACACGTGGCGCATCATTGCCTGCAAAAACGGCGCCATCCTCGAGGCTGACAAGGTTTAATGGGGCCGTCTTTCCCGCAAAGAACTCGGCAGCGGTTAGCGAAGGCTCCGAGGATAACGCAGGTGGGTAGATGTCGGATTGGAACGAGTCAGCCTGCGTGGAATGAAGCACGTCAATTTAGCGACGAAGCTCGACCCAGCTTGATGCCCACCCTGCGGGGAACAATAAACGCAATCGGTTCTACTCCATTGCTAGTAACCTTGAATGCTCTTGCAATTTCACATTCCGAGACCTCCAGCACACGCCTGGGAAGGAAGCACATGCCACGCTGAGGGTTCGAGGTAGAGTGCTCCGCGAGGGCGTGCAGCGAGTCAGACTCATACTCGTAGTATCGGATGTTACCATCCCTATTGAACAGCAGTTCAGCGACAAACCAGACGTCGGCAGCAAAATACGGACCCCTTGCCAGCTATCGGAGAAGCGATCAGCGAACACGTTGCGACATCAGGAAACAAGCAAACGTACCAAGAAACAGAATCCCATTGTCGCTCCAGAATGGCATGACAACTCCAGCACTCTGATCGATAGTGAGGGTTTTGATGTTTCCAAGCCCCCCAGACTCCCAAACACTGAGTTGGCGATCGCTCATCTTACTGAAGCCAGTCGTCGCGAGACGATCGTACTCTCCCATCCAGACCACCCTCGTTCCTTTGATACCGCCATGGCCTTCTGTAACGCGGACAGGTTCTGCACCAGTACGGGGATCAAAAAGGCGAATTTTCTTGTCTCTGCACGTGGTGGCAAGAATGGTGCCCGTTACATTGAATGCAATGGACTGGATGGTATCGCCATGGCCGGCCAGAGTGGAGCGAGGACGCGACGGATCGGCAAGATCCCAAAGCTTGACAAGGTGTTCTCCGGAAGCAGTCGCAAGAACGTTGGCGGCAGTAGGGTGCCAAAGGACTTGACCCACCTTTTTGGGGCTGACATCGACCCTTGCAACGGGCTCCAAGTCCTGCGGCTCCCAAGTATCCGAAGCCCAGCCCTCAAAGAGGGAGTCAGAGACCTTCCAAAGAAGAGAAGTACCATCTTCGGAGACAGAAGCGACTAGGGCGTCATTGGCAGGCGACCAGGCAGTATCGAGAACGGTCGCAGTGTGTGAGCGAGCAAGGGGAATGATGTCGGGTAGCTTGGAGGGAACATCAAGCGTAGATGGGCCGAACGGAGACGGAAGGGGAAGGACGGCAAAGGCACCCCCACCAGATGCAGACCAGTTGATACTGATGTAACGCTGCACAAAGATCGGTCAAGGTGGACGCGGTTGGAGTGAGTGGCACGTACTGCGGATGCGGCGATGAGATTGGTGTCCCATGCACTGGACGAAACTTTGACGTTATCGTACCCGTGTTCCTTCTTGGCCACTTGTCCGAAGACATGGCTGGGGAGACGATGGACGTCAGGACGCGCGTAGACGAGTGAGATGCGGACATACCGATACTTGGAAGCGCGCACAAACCTGGACATGAGTCGTAGTGAAAGAAAGGTCAAGCAGATACGGTTGCCAACACGATCTTGGAGTATTTGTAATCAACGATTAACCTTGCCGGACAACTTGAATTCAAGTCACTCTCGTGGGCTTGCTGGGACTCCCCGCGGTCGTGCCTTTTGGGCTGACTCCGGCTTGGACCCGCAACGGAGGACGTTCAGCCTCACAACATCCGTTCAGGACCGGGGCACCGGGCCTTGTGACCCGCAATGTCATCAGTCGTCGATATCATCCCGGGACGGTCCATCACGGTTCAAATTTAATGGCCTTGTTATCGGAAACGCGCAAGCACAAAGCCAAGTTGCGTCTGAAAGAAAACCTGGTTTGCAGCAGACCAAATACTACCGACGACCTAGCTCTCCCACCTGCGCTCGGTTAGATACGGGACACAATGTTCACTATATGCAGTATCACATTACGCCGCAAGCTTCATTCTGACATATATATTCCCTGTAACGGGATTGCTTTCTCCCTCTCCTGTATCACAGTTTAACATCCCTCCGTCATGGGTAAAATGTTTCTAGACGTCTTGAGACGTGATACTTACTGACGTCCACACACAGTACGATTCTGGATCACCTCCCTGCTCGACGATGGTACTCGCTCGCTGTTCCTCAGCCCGGAGATCAACAAGGACGAGCCAATCGTCGTATTACTCGAGCTTCTCTACCATCACCCATTCACCCCTAAGAACCTCGTCCCTGACCTCGCAGAGGCCCAACTGTATAGATTTCCCACACCGCTGCTAATAAGCGCTCACAAGGCAGACCCTGTGGGCGCATGCTCGCAAGCGCGGGATGATCATATCGAAATAAGGCACTTTGATCTTGTCGAGGATATCGCGAGCGACGATTACCTGTGTAAAAAGTATGTCTGTATGGCCATTGAAGTTGTCACGCTCTCGATTATGGACGGCGTGCCTGTGAGTACCCAATACCGTGTTTATATATCCTAACACCACTGATCGTTGTTATTGAACAAAGTGATTCCGGTCTATTCGTATGCTATACGAGTTAATGAGGGGGCTAGAAGAGAAACAGAAGAGGCGGCACAAACTTATGTAATAGGATAGGAGCGGAACCGAGCTTGTTAGTGGACTGGATCCTTGTAATTCCACGCAGTCCTGCTTCCACGCAGGTAGCAGTCAGAAGAAGGGCCGATCTGCGGTCCCAGGGCCTGCACAAGAGTACCTTGAAAGTGAAGTGTCTGCCTGGGCACCGTCGGAGCTCGTAGTCGTCGTCGTATCAAGCACGGGGATTGACCGAGCTCGAGGGGGAGAGACCGGGGTTGCCGTCCCGTTCCGTCGTTATCAAGGTTTTCCGCTGTGTTCGCTGTGTAGCCGACTCCGCGCTCGTCGTCGGGGTTGTCATCATGCAAACGCGTTGTGTTCGCCCCCACTTTCTCCTGATTCATGGACCTCCAGCCGGTCATTCTTGGCTCCGAGTCCGGGTCGCTCGTATTCGTGGTCGGTATCTTCGTCTCCGCTCGGCTGACGGTTGCCTTTGCTTCTGCTTCATGCATATCCGCTGTCGCCGTTTCTGTACCTTTGGCACGATCCCTCGTGTTGCCTGCAGTTTCAACTCTCGTCAAGTCCATTGACCTCGTCTATAGCTCCCTCCTCGAACGGCTTTTCCAGTGTGCCTTGCACACATTGCGCTGGGTTTGCGACATCAGTGGCCTCGTCGCCGGTGCCGACCCGCCGGGTCGCCATCTCAACCGTCCGAGAACCTGCTCGATCACGGTCATTTAATTTGTCGTTCACATATACGATCTGTCAAATTCAAAGAACAGTACAAGAGGAAGAGTTCTGGCACCACTCGAACATACTGGCCAGCACCTCTTGGAGTATGGCTTCGTTGATACAGCGCGTATTAATCACGCACCACTGTCCCCCGTTCTGCCCACGTGAGGTACCGCGTTGGAAGCCACTCGGGCTGTGTCCACTCTTTACCCACCAACTCTGCCACGATCATCTGCGCGACCACCTCGGCGCTGAGAACAAGCATGCACCAAGAATGGAGGGTTAGCTCAAGACGTCATGGAAAAATAAGGGACCTCATACCATCCAAACGCACGGGGCATCCCGTGGCCCGTATAGCCGGCAGCGATAAACTGGCCCGTGTACCGCCCAGCATCAGTCCCACGCGCGGCGGGCAACTTGTCGACAGGTCCAACCTGTGGGGCGTGCCATGGCCCATGAGCAACGCCATACCTCGGACGAGTAGACAACTAAACGAACGTACGAACGGGTCTGTAATCGCCGTGTAGCCCATGATGCCTGTCTGAAAAGTGTGTGTGAGATCGAGCGAGCAGACGAGATGCGTCGGACAGGGACTTACCCATTCCATCTCGGGTTCTTGCCCGCGTTCATACTTGCCCTCGAACACCGCAGGCAAAAACGCCCGGAGCACCTTCCCAACCACGGGGTTACACGTGCTGTCGTCGTCGACGTAGGCTTCAAAGGTGGTCTCAGCGGCGCGTCCGCCGCCGAGGATGACCAGCGGTCGCTCGTCCAATGTCTTGACTGGACGTGGGAACCAGTAGTACTCGTAATGCTATGGGGAGTATGTGTCGTCAGCCAGCGCGTCACGTCAGCTGTGGATGGATGGAGGGGGAGGAGGATATACCTTGTCGGCACTCCACCCGCTAGTCTTGATCTCGTCCGTACCGACGGCTGCGCGCGTCGCGAGGACCTGCCCGCGAACAGGTATGATTCCCTGTGGGCCCGCTAGAAGGGGGAGGAGATGAGAGGCATAGGCGTTCGTGGCATGCACAATGCGCGAGCAGGCGATCGTCCCTCGGGGCGTCGACAGCGTGTATGCGCGCGTCGCGTTCGTCGACACCCCGTGCACCCCTGCGTGTTCGACCGCCATGACGGGCGTGTGGGTGTGCAATGTGAGCTCAAAGCGTGCGCCTGCGCGGCCCTTGGCCCACTCGAACAACTTCGTGACGAGCTTGAGCGGCCAGAAGTTGTGCCCCGGGATCTTGACTGCTGGATAACGCACGCCGAACGTCTGCCGCCATGACCGCAATTTGATCGGACATCAAAAGTACGGGATGCCGACAAGTCGAACGTACCGCTTCGACCTCCTCCTTGGTCAGCGCGATCACGCCGTCCAAGGGCCATTCCGCGCGCTCGGCCGCCTCGCGATCGCGCTGCACTTGTTTGATTTCTTCCTCCGTGAACAACAGATCGATGTGGCCGCCCTGCACGAGATCGACGTCGTCCACCCATCCGTTCTCTTGGACGATACGGACAAGCGACGAGGCGGTGTATGCTTCCAGGGCGTACGACCGCTTGGCTTCCTCGGGTCCGTACTTGGTCACGCGAGCGTGGAAATCAGCAAAAGCGGCGGGGGTAAGGTGGCCGCCGTTCCGACCTAGGACGAACGGGTGAGATCCTCGCGTCTGCGGTCGAGATCAACGGGATGGGGGGCTCAACCGGTCGCTCCAGTGCCTAACAGAAAGCCAACGATAAGCTGGGTGAGATGAACGACGGTGTTGACGTACAAAAGTCCCTCGCTTCAAGAATGACCACCTTGAACGGTGACTGGAGCCGGACGTCGGTGGCGATCGCTTCGGACAAATGGTATGCAACGCCGACGCCTGTGAAGCCCGAGCCGACGATACAGACGTCTGCGTCAGCCGTCAACGGGCCTGTACTGCCTTCGCGCGCTAGCGGATTGGCATCCGCGGAGGAATACCCCCAGAAGGAGCGCGTTGGGTTCGGGGATGGCAGACCTGCAGGCCTGTCATGCTCGATGGAAAAGAGACTCTGGAGTTTTTCCCATTTATTGAGAGGGATGGGATGCGTTGCCATTGAACACAGCGCGATCGATATCAGAGCCGAGATTGAGGCGAGCGGCATGACCGAAGTTCGAACGAAGTAAAAATACGGGCCTTTGTCATTCGAAACACGTCCGGAAATGAATCCGTCGTGCGCCCTTGCGATCGTTTCAGATTGGTCCTGGACTGTTCAACACGCTCAGTTCCATTCTCGGCAAACGAACAGATACGAAAACATACCGGCTTCCCTTCTGGCCAGTTCCGATGAGAGCGGCAGTGACGACGGGGGTATCGTACGCGGCTGTCTCCAAGCGCGACAGCGTTCAGGAACTCATGGCGTGATCCCGAACCGGCTTCGCGATCGCTCAACGTGCTGTATTTCTAGACCCAGTATGGCCGCTTGGCCGTGGATAGCATAGTAGTAAAGAAGGTCGGGGAGAGTCAACGGTGCAGTTGCCCAAGCCAAACTTCGGCGAGGAAAAGTCACTGGGAGTCGCCGAGGTGGCCGTGGCAGGGCCACTATGAGAACGTGATTCCGCAACTGAGCGCTACGTCCGGGCTGCCAAACGTGAAAATGTCAGTGCTGACAAGTCGTACTACAACTCGATCTGCTTTTCGATACTGCGGTCGCTCTTCAAGGAAATTATGCCTTGGCTTGGAGTCGGTCCGATTCGATCGGGGTGGCACGTCCGTCCGTCCGTCCGGTCGCAAGTATCGGGCACGACACACACAAAAAAGGCCGCGTCCAATGATGCAACGCCTGACTGCCGTGACACGGTGATACCCGTTACCTCCCATCGATAAGCGTGACTTCCACATGCCCCATCCCCCTCCTTCGACATGTTTATTGTTTCCGCCGACGCGTATATAAGGCAAGCCGGATTGTATCGTAGGATTAGATCGTAGGATTAGATAACCCAGTGAACCGTGGGAGACTCTTAGAGCGTTTCATCTTTTCTCACTTTACTCTTCTCGTCGCTTATCTGGACACCCGTGGTTTGGCCCACCGCCGAGACTGATTTGTTACTGAGTACGTCCTGCGTTGGTCTTGAATTCTTACACCATGCATAGATATACTCTTCGAACACCTCTGTCCGCGTGGCGAGGCAGCCCTCACCGCAACCTACACTCTCCCGCAGGCGCGCGTTGAGCGACGGCTCCGCCCCTGTGCGTACCCCGACGCTTCCTCCGCAAACGGACGAAAGCCGGGAGATCGCTGGCACCGCCGCGACTGCGACTTGGTCGTACAGGGACGCCGTGGTGGTTAGTCCCCCGGCCTCCCCTTTGACCGAGCTGGATGGACGCCGATCGGCTCCGATCAGCGATAAAGGTGAACGTTACGCAACGCCTATGGAACAAAGAGTACATAGTGGCGAATTAAACTTGATTGAACTTACCGGAGCAACTGACCCCAACACTGGACAGTGGACGAGTCACACATCGTCGATGGCGTCATAGCCCGACTAATTCTGAACGCGGGTCAGAGAGAAGCTCCCAACGACGAGCAAACAGTCACCAAGATTCCGTATTCCGAGCAGTGAAATCAAACCTGACTCAGGAACAACGCGAGTGATTGGCTAAAGGTAGCCGGGTTAGACGATCTCAGCCACCAAGAGCGACAGTAGCCACAGCGAGAGGCTGTCCCGTCAGCGCACCGGGACAAGCATGAGTGATACAGAGCGACTCACTCAATCCTAAAAATGGAAGACAGTCGACCCCGGGAACCGGGGCGGCATACGATGGTCGGACGAGGGACTGAACGTCGACCACCAGCGAGCTATTCTTCAGGATTGAAGGCCACTGCAAAGAAGCCCGTTGAGGCACCCGAACCCGGCCCGAGCAAGCCGGCTAGCCTTGCTGCACCAGCCCGAGCTCTCCCGAAAAGCGGGTTAGCGATGAGCAGCGAATCAGTAATGTTACAGGAAGTCCCGACCACTCACGGAATGAGTGCTCGGAAGCCGAGGCACGAAGCCTCCGAACGTATAGACCTTGATACTACTCGAGGTAACCCTGTCAGCCGATTGATTAGGGAAGCTTTAAGCGCTACGAAACCGACACGACGCACCTCAAAAACGCGCGTGATCGAGCCTGAGGCCGCCTCCGGTTCTCCACAGCGCGCGTTGTCTCCTGTGCCGGAGCTCCCACACCCTGAGATGTCTGCAGCCTTTGCTAGGCGCATGAGGGATCGGTTTGTCCTTCGTGGCCCTCGGGTCCAAACGGAGAGGGTTGGAACGACCAGCAGCGCGCGACCTTCGACCGATTCAGTGCCGTCGGAGCCTGCCCCTGTTGATGTGCAATCAGTGCCGGCACCCGTAACCGTTGCCCCAGACGTACCTGAGAGTGAACTACACCGCCCGAGACATTGCGGAGCTTGTGTTTGCGGAGATCTACAAGCATCACGGGTTGCCAAGGACAGTCGTCAGCGATCGAGATGTTCTGTTTACCAGTGCATTTTGGACGCACCTACAACGATTGATCGGAGTGGAACACCGGCTGTCAAGTGCCTATCACCCACAGTCCGACGGTTCCACCGAGCGCTCGAATCGAATCATCGGATAGATGCTGCGATCTTGCATCGGTCCGAACCAGCGTGGTTGGGTAGCCAAGCTACCAGCGATCGAATTCGCCATCAATCTCACCAGATCAGAGACTACAGGGTTCACACCGTTCTTTCTGAATTCTGGGCGGATCCCCCGAGCGTTTGTATGGAACCACGCGCAAAAGGATGAATACCCGAGCGTACGGGCGTTTGCGCAGTGTTTGAAATTGGCTGTGATAGCAGCACATGACGCTATCCTAGAGGCACGCGTTAAACAAATTCGAAATGCCAATCAGAAACGACAGCCCTCACCTTTTGGTGTCAACGACCTGGTGTACTTGTCCACCAAGAACCTCTCCCTGCCGAAGGGAGTGTCCCGGAAGCTGGCGCCGCATTACATCGGCCAGTATGGCAAGGTCGTTAGAGACACTGGCAACAACTCGTACGAGCTCGACTTACCAGATTAGCTGAAGCAGAGGGGGATATACCCCGTGTTCCACGCGTTCTTGTTGCGAATACACGTCCCGAATGGGCCATTGATCGCGTCCTGTCCCACTCGGGATGCGGGCGTGACGCTATCTTTGAGGTCCTTTGGCCAACCGGAGGAACCACCTGGCTGCCTTATCGACAGTTCAAGGATTTGACGAAGCTATCCGAATCTTTTGAGCTGTACGACGTGGACAGCGTTGACAACTTACCGCGTGATCAGGAGAGCGCACCCGACCAGGACCCGCAGATAAAAGAGCGACCTTTCGAAGTCGAGTTTAGCTCACTCGACTTCGCCGCTATGGACCCACCTTCCTCAGGGCGACGCCCCTTCGAGGACGATCTCTCTCGTTCCCAAGCTTTCGCAGTCTTCGGCGACGGCTTCATCTTCCGAGACGAGACCAGTGACCTAACTTCCACTGTGTCCCGAGGCCTCCTCTGGGAATATTTGAATTACAGTCGACGAATCCGTACGCTCGTTGAAGCGAAACTAATTGGCCCGAGCCCTATGGGATATTTTCTCTTTGCCCGAGCATGGAATGAAGAACCGGGAGTCTACACTCGCTTCGCGCTGGCACCTTGCTACGCCCGGACCCCTCTCCATCCACCTTCTTCGGGTCCGACGTGACCCCGCCTTCAGCGTCGGACGAACGCACCTCTCGCCTCCTGGAGGCACTCGCTGAGCGGCAGCTCGCCCAACAAGAACGGATTGGGAGGAATGCGCGAGAGCGCCGCCAGAACCGTGCTACCAGAGGCTGCACCCTTCAAAACTGGCCGACTGATGGGTTCGGATCGCCTGATCGCCAAGGCTCCGTCGCGAGGCACAGTGCCCGCGGGTACGGTCGTATTAGGGAGAGGAGGCGACAGCGGAACCAGCGCCGCGAAGACGACTTTTACTCACCAGAGCGCCCCTCCCCGTGCTGAGACCCCGTCCCTCGTCGATCCCGAGTACCCGACTGGAGAGCCTGTGGAAGAGTTTGTTGAGGGATCGAGGGTTAGAGGATGACGAACCCATGGATGGACCGGACGATATCGAGCGGGCGTGAATTCCCGCTGGAGGGGAGGATGCAGCGGCCACGGCTAGCACGTCGCAACCTGACTGCCGGACACGGTACAGTCGACTCTGTCATAACCCATGCGCCTCGGGACCAATCTTGGAGCATGGGTTTTGGGGTGTATGGGTTGTCAGGCCCTGAGGCCATACAGCGGTAGCCGGGCACTCGGGGCGTCCAGGGATGCATGGGTTACGGGGTGTATGGGTTATATTGGGTATGGGTTATATCAGAGTCAACTGTACCTCCCATCAATAAGCATCACTTCCTTACAGTCATCAGTAAATTTACACTGTGCTTAATTTGGCTTTTTGTGTCTTATTTGGCTTAGCTAGCTGCAATAACATCTCAAAGCTCATTCAAAAACATTTTTATAGGCTTCCTTTGTGTTAACATGTAGTGTAGCAATGCTTTCAATAGTATGGAACAGTGTATAGTAATGTTGTATATGGTTTTGCAGTTTGACATGCTGAATTAGACAGATAAAGCCAAATTAAGCACAGTGTGAATTTACTGGCCATGCCCCATCCCCTTCATTGATAACCGTATATAAGACAAGCTGGATCGTAGGAGTCTTCTCGAATCGACTGGAGACCCCGTGAACCCGTGGGAGACTGTTAGAGCGTTTCAAATGACGCCCTTGCGACTCGCCGACTTACCGCTGTCGAAGCCGTTCAAATAGTATCAAAAGCTGGCAGCAGCATCAATCTCGCGTGTGACGTTCCGATCGATAGGACGTTTTTGCTGCGATATCTCCCCCCATGCTCGTGCTATGATGTCACGCACGCAAGATCGATTCTCGTGCAAGTAGCTTTGACCCTTTCCATACTCTCTGTAGCCCAGACTCGCTCAGATCACCCCCTTTCCTAGTCGCCCGTGAGCCTACGCTGCAGTGACCCCGTGTCATCGTGCATTCCACTCCCACCACGACACATCAATGGTGGGTGATACCAATCCGCACGACGCGATTTATTCTTCGTGGCGACTGTTGTCATCGTTTCCCGGTTTTTCCGTTCCGCGCTCATGCCCCACAACCAGGTAGACCCTGATCGATGATGCACGCGCATCCTCTCACACCGACATGCGTAAATAGCGAACGCGTTGCTAAAACAATTCATGCTCTACGTATATATGCTATATATGCTACTAAAGACCAACAGGGAGAGAGGCAGTACGTGTACACTTCATGACGACAAGATTATCAATGACGATGGGTTACCGTAAAACGGCGATGCAAAGACAAAACCGATGGGAAACACACAAGTATGCTCAGACCACGACGACGCACGCAAATGGGTCCCAAACGGCCTCACGATGCTTGCTGCGCCAGCGGGGGCCGCGGTCCTGGTGGCGATGGTCGTGGCGGCCGTGGCGATAGGGATGATAATCTCGACGGCAGGTTCGAGTCGCTAGAAGGTATTGATTGCACTTGTTCCGTCAACGTGTTCTCGCCTAGCTCGACATGCGTCGTCAGCCGCTGTGTCTCTTTCCAAAAGTCGCTTTCCGATTTCCCGCCTATTTCCATATGCACCTTCTCGTGATTCACGATGATTCTGCCAATCTGTCCCGGTACGTTCGATTGGAAGCCAAAGACGATGGACTAAGCCAACTTACAGATATCCATAGTATGCACACGAACGGGCTGTACCAGAGGAACGATAAGAAATAGTCAGAGACCAGGATGACACTGCCATCGCGCACGGCACGCACTAGTATGTCGTATTTCCGGTCGTGAGAGGTTTGATAATCTCGAGCGAACAGAGGGTCAAGAAAAACATTACCACTAACCCGAGATGAGCGTTGCGTCAGACAGTCACGATCGAGTAAAAGGCGAGACACAGACCTGATACTGCGAGCAAGGAGGTTGCAGAATCACGGAAAACAATCCACCCGAAGCCCTCATGCGTCCACTTGGCCGGTAACTGCGTATATCTCCAAAAAGTCATGAAGAATACGGCTACGTGGACCGTCATCGTCGTCGCACTACCACGTTCACGAATTGAGTAACAGAGCACCCACACATGGCACAATGGAATGGGCATACCTGAAGAGTGCGACGCTGGGATTGCTCTTCACTATCAAACACGTCTCCGTGTGTTGATTGCTAGGTAACACAAATCGCGCGCTGATGACCATGGACGCCACCTGGGCGAGAAAGAACATGATCAACACAGACATGACAAGTCGGCTTCGTAGGAAGAGAGCGTATGCTAGACGTTGGACGTTAGCACGGCGCTGGGGAGGAAACGAACGAACTAGGTGCGCACTACGATGCATGAGCAAGAATTCCAGGAAGAACAGCAGGAACTGAACGACGATGGCCTGGAACGAAAACCAGAGTTTACATCCGGCGGGAGTGGCAGGTATGCCGAGATACATGCGTGCAACAAAGTAGACGTTGAATCTAGATGCGACGTCGCCGATAGGAATGCCGGGTGTCATCATAAGACGGGGCTGCACGGAGGAACGAAGGCACGCACATTTGAAAGCCCAGGCCGACGTATCTGGTGAGCATAAAAATCCGTGCTCTCCAGGAGATACGGAACTGACTGGAATAATTTCTGAGGTGTTTGCTCAGTGTGTACTTCGCCCACAACGAAACGACGTACGGCCACACATACTTGATCTCCGGCCGGATTAGCCAGAGGAAATCCCCGATCATACATGCGAGCGACGATGCTGAAGAACACGACGATTGAGAGAACCGCATCACGCCCGAGATACGTACGCGCTCACAAGCAAAGATAATGACCTTGAAAGCCGCGTCTTTGTCCCGCTCTGACTGGGCGGACATCTTTATGTCGGAAGTTCCAATGGGGCAATCAAAACGAAGCACAGAAGGTGGACGACAGAATAGAAAAATGTATGAATAGAAAAAGTTTTTTGGGCTGGAGTGGAGAGGCTGAACGCGTTGCTCGTTCCGAGCAGCACCAGGTTGGGGTGTTCAAAGGGACGAGTTCAACCCCATATACCAACGATGCCAGCAATCTATTGCGTGGCTCACCCTAAAACAGCCACCGACCGTCAACCGAGTGCTGCCTTTCCCCCATTTAGACCTAGATTCGGCCTCACTCATTAGCGAGCGGACAAACGGCAGGCTACAAGTCAGGGCTCCGACCCGTCGCGCACCTGTCAAGATGTTCGATTCAGACAATACATGGCCGTGCACCCTTGACGCTAGACTTCAAGAAGCGGGACAGGCAAGTCATCACCTGCTGTTAAAATTGGACGTGTAGAGCACCTCGTTCGCTGTCAGAAAACGGTAGGTTGTACCGGACTGGTCCTTGCGCCGCTCGTTCGACCGGCGCTAGCGTCCCTCTCGGCCATTGCCGCCATTCTTTGCTTCGATCCGCCCCCCTGACTCAGGGTCCGTCGTGCGGGTTAGCTTGCGTTCTCGCTTTGAACAGCTTCGCAAACCTACTACAGTCAACTGTAGTACATTTTGGATCCGCGCCTCATTATTGGGGAACACACTGGCAGTTGATATTTCTCTTGCTCCAGGCTGGCCGGGATCGCCGAAATGATTATCAAATGGGTGGCCGCAGTCTTTTTATTTATTTATTTTAAAAAAAGGTCGTTGCACGATGTCTGAATCCCTACTCAGAGAATCGTTACATTCAAAGGACTCGACCTTGCCACTTTCGGCGCTCCGGAAAACGATGGCTTCCGGCCCGCATACAACGGCATCTCCTGAGGCGACGATCGGTCGCCCACCATCACGCCCACATTCAATAAAATAGGCTCTCGTGCTTTTGTGTACAGCCCCTAAGATATCCATGGAGGACCAATCAAGCAGAGTCGTCACTGGCGTGAGTGCGGGCCTATTCCGCTGTGCGACAAACGAATCACCTAGTGTGATACTGAAGCGGAACACGACAACAGTGATCTAGATCACTTGAACCTTAGAGGCTCAGGCGAGCAGTTGACACGCGGAGTAGAGAATGTCTAGCAAGGGCGCAGCGCCCTTTAGGACAATAAACACGGATCTTAAAAAAAACTAGGGTGACTATATTATGCTGAGGCAGCCGCCATCCGCCGATCTGGAGAGCAGGAGTGACATATCTTCGCGGGTGTGTACGAATACCGTCGTTGAACGGGTCAACAAGGGACTGCTCACGCTTACACATGCCACTACCAGGGCCCGTTGTTCCGGCCGGGATGCTGGGAGAGTAGGAAAACATGCTAAATTAGAGTGTAGGCAAAATATACGATACATGCATTGTCCATCCGCGACCTGAGTGTAACACACCTACTCAGCCAGTGTCACTACCAACTCACTACCCATACACTTTCAAAATAGTATACACGATGCCCAGACTCAGGATGATGACCACCCCAATTCCACCACCGACATATGTTACTAGTTCCCATGGGAATTGCTCGGGTGGCGGTGGCGCCGCCTTGGGGTAGGCCTTTGCGTAAGCACGCTTTTCTTCCAGCTTGAATACGGCTGTTCGCTTGTCTTCGGGGTCATACGTGACACCGTTCTGTTCCAGAATGACAAAAGAAGGATAATTTAGTTCGAGCCACGTCTCGATCTGAAGGGCTATGCATGAGTTACCCGGACCACCCAGCATGAAGGAACCTCACTTTGCCACACATGACAGAGATCCGCATAAAGTTTGGATCTTGCGGTTTCGACTTGTGATGAATGACACGCGCATATTCCCGGAAGACAAGTGCGACCTCACGTAGGTTCGTGGATCGCATGATCAACTGCAGTGAGTGGACTGCTCAATCTCCAGTACATAAAGACGACAAGAGTGTACGCATACCTTGGCAGCCTCAGCTTTTCTTATCTTGATGTTCCGCTGGAACATCTGGGGATTCATGAAACACAGTGCAAGCGTGGCCATAGCCATGCACGCGGGTACTGCGCAAAAGACAAAGACAGTCTGGGTTTTGAGGAGCCTGAGATAATCCAGCGAGTCACAGGCGTGACGGAGCGCGTCTAGGATCATTTCGCTCTGTACCCAGGTTGCACGGTCAATGTTGTCCTTCTGATGCAGCTCCTGCAGCTCGTCGAAGCCGTACTTGCCCCAAATTTCTCTTGGCCAAAAGAAACGACGGTCCTCGGCATCTTCGCGGAAGTCGCGAATGATGTTTGTCTTTTGCAATAAAAGACCCATCGAGTTGGCGAGCCCGAGCTCCTCCCGGAGCCATGAAGCTTCCTTTCCAGAAGCTGACCAGATGGCCGTAAGGCCCTCGCCCACGAGCCCTGCGACGTAATGACAATACAAGTCATACTCAGACACGGTCGCAATATACGTCATGCCGGTGGTCGCAGCCTTGTGCGCGTAGTCCGCCATTCCGACCTCCATTTTGGCACAAATGTCCAAAATGACGTCCCGGTACCTGTTCTCGTTTTGTCACCAAACCCGATCATCATTCCACGTTTGGCACGAGGGACGCACTCTGGTTTGAGAAGGTTGACCTCTTCGACTACGGTGGAATATTCAATCAGGAGCTGTCTGTCTTTCTCCTTGGGTCCGCTTTCCGCGAAGGACCAACCAGGTGTGACGGTCTTTTCGTGAAACGACCGTAGAAGGGGTTGCTTGACCTTGTCGGGTATGGTCATGTCGTCCTCGATGGTATCTAGTCCACGAAGTACAAGGTAGTAGATGCAGATCTGTCAAGCGGACGCGTCAGCAAGGGCAGGGCATTCGTAGGCGAAGGAGGGGGGGTGTGTGGCGTCCCGTGTTTCAGAAAAATGCGGGACACAGACCGTTCGTGCGAGGTCGCCGTCGAGCTCCTTGATGACTGCGGCGAAGCTTCTGCTTGTCATGTCCAAGAAGTCCCAACACCGACGCATGCTTTGTCTGTCCCACCCCGAGGTGGGGTGCTCTTGCTGTGCGGTGATATCCCGCCTGGCTTCATGGAAGAGGTAGAACTGGACGAGTGTCCTAAACTCGTTGGGGTGCGTGAGCAACAAGCCCAGCATAGACGCAATCTTTCCGACGGCCATCGTGAGGGGGGAACGGAAGCAGCAGGGTACGAAGGCACGGCGAGGTTTTTGAGACGGAAGACGCGAACACAGCGCTCAAATAAATTCCAGCCCATTGGTCGTGCCATTTGCTTATTTCCCTTTACGGCCTCCCTCAAAATAGTTTGAAAATCACCTGATCTCTCGTCACATGTCACACGCTCCATCCTCGTCTTTTTTCCCATGCAGGACGGTGCGCGTCCGCCGGTGCGCGTGCAGGCGATCGCATCCTCGCCGCTCTCTCTCAAGGCCGCCCGGTCCCATGTGGACGCGTTCTTGATCGATTTTCAAGAACGGAGCACGCCCTCGAAAGGCGGCGACTCTACCATCACCGCACAGCTGCACAAGCTCAGCAAATCGCTCAAAGAGCAGCGCGCGCGTGAGCGTCGATACAGAGCCTGATACGGTGCTGTCGTATGCGCTCTGCCATCGTCTACCTGCCCTCCTTTTTGACGCGCGCGCAGATCGGATCGATCGTTGTTGGAGGTGGCGTCGCCTTATACCCACACCTGGTTCATTCAACGATGATATCACTTTCCCCTAATTACCTGACAAGGAGCCCTGTGGAATGCTGTTCCCGTGTGAAGAAGTGGATATATGTGCCTCGCCGTGCACCTTTGCGCAGAGTGAACGTATGCTCACGGAAACGCCTGGCAGACTGCACCGCAGGATTAAACTCAAACACCCTCATGCTCCGTTCTATTCACACGCCGTCACCTGCGCCATGGATGAACATATGGTAATGCGCCATCGTTCGCACGTTAGCCTCTCGCACATGGGGGAATCAGTCATCGTTCCCCTCACATCTCCCGGGGTAACTTGGCCCCCAGCGCTGCAGTACCGGCTGATTCATCGAAAGGTCCCCCAGCTGTGATACGTGATCGTATCGCCGCATCCGTCCGGCATCGAGGGGTGGTTGACGGAGAAAAACCCCCCCGAGCGTGAACCCATCAATCTTACGATATCAATTAGCCCAAGTGGATATCGAGAGGAAACTAATCTGCTCAGGAGGCGGGGAATGTAGTCAGCGATGTGCCTCCTGCGCGATCGAGAGTCATCATCACTGCCATGTTCCCCAGAAGCAAGCAAGACTGTGGAGATCCTTCGTGCGGCCTCGTTGCGTATATACAAAGGCGGGGGCGTACTGCTAGCCGAAATCCCCAGATCGTCATCGACCATGAGTAACGACGGCGCCCGCTCGCCCCTTCGCCCCCGCTGTGTCAAGCTTGCTTAACGAGCCTCCACTCGGACGGTGCCGAGCTGTTTCCCACTTCGAATATCTTAGCACTACCGTAAGACTGACATTTGAGACTTTGCGGTACGCGATCTGAACGAGGGCGGTACGTGCGGGAGCCACTGATCAATCAATCATGGACGACTGTATGACACGCGGTGTTGCGATACCTGTGCGGTAAGTAATGCAGCGATGTTTCATTTATACACATCTATACTAATCTGTGAGATGGTACCGCTGCATTACAAACCAAGGTCCCAGAGGGGGTTAATTTAGATAGATACGCGATAACCCGAGTAAACACTGTGTTGGCCCTGTGTATATTCGGACAAACGGAGAAAGAGAAAACGACGAGCTACCACGTTTTGCGGGGTGGCCGAGGTGGGGTTAGGAAGGGTGTTGGTAGTACGTCGGACAGAGGTCTTTCCACTCGTCTAAAATGCGCACGGGGGCATGAGGGTGACAGGATGATGGGAGCGCAAGAGAGACACACCGTCCACGGGATCGCTTTCAGCGATTCCGTATGGATTCTCGGCGAACACAACCGCCATGCCCCTGGGCACAGAAAAGGGGGTCATATTAAGCGACCGTGTCACGACCAAGCAGGCGCACTCACCTCTGCAGATGCCAGTCGATGTGGCTTTTATGTCATGAAGAGAAACCAAGAGCGCGTCAGGGAGACGCGCGCGACAAGTCCAGGCCCAAAGGTACGTACCAATGAAGGAACCAAGGTCCCGAGTTGTCGGTCACGAATCGGACAGTGACATTGTCCGTGTTGGACCCGATGTTGACGGTGTCACGGACCACAGGGTCGTCGTAGTTGTACACCGTCGAGTTGGCGCTCCTCACGACGTAAAAGGCGTGCTGGACGATGGTCTTCAATTTCACGAAAAAGTATCATGACGAGAACCTACGCCGTGCAGGTGGAACGGATGCTATCCACCGACCGTTAGTCAGCACTGGAATAACGAAGGAGCGAACAAGGGAAAAGTCGCGCACCGGAGTGGAGAGGAACTCGGTCGGAAAGGACACCTCGATGACCTGGTTGTGCGGAAGAGTGTACACCGAGCCTTGCTTGGCCAGGCCCGCGATCCCCTGCGCTCCGCTGAGAATCTGCAGCAGAGTCGGCAGAGTCGGCGGGCGGTAGTTGATACCGTTTATAAAGTATGCCAGAGTCTCGTTGTCCATCACCCCGACGAGATTGATGTTCACATCGGCGCCTCCAGGGTACGGCAGACCCGGCACGACCGGATTGTCGCGGGAGTGAAGTCCGACTTCGTTGAGCTGGTTGGTAGGCGGATGTATCCCCGTGCTATTGTTCGGCTCTTCGTCCGGTGCGCCAGCGTACCTAAGAATTGCCGAGTTCAAGCCATCTGTAAAGTTTGACTCGTAACTTCCGGGATATGCTCGTATCCAATAATTGTCCACCGGTTGATTCGCCTCCAGAACGAACGAATACCGCTGTCCGACATAAACAGGTATCTGGTCGGTGGCATAAGGAAGGACGGCCTGTCCGTCAGCCTCGATGACCGTCATGTTGTGGTTCTCGATCGAAAAGTAGATATGCGGCTTGCACGCCATGTTGATCACCCGTATGCGATACCTCTTGCCCTGCTCTACGTTGGTGACAGACAGTGGCACGTTCGGGCCTCCGGGGTACCGACCCTTTCCGTTGACAAGTATGCCGTCCGGATTGTCGGTAGCTGCCACATCATACGCACGAACGTGATACCTTGAGCTATGTGTGAGCAAGCGTGCGCGTCCCCAACATCGACTCACCAATCCAACAACGTGATGATCGTCTCGTCTATAAAAAAAAAAAAAGTGAAACAACGTCGAAACAAACAGAGCAGGCGGGAACGCACTATTGTCGACGTCGTACATGTTGCGATACGGGTCCTGCGGATCATAAATCACGAGCGGGCCCCGAAGCCCGTCGCAATACTGAAGATAGTAGTGGGAGTGATACCAAAAGGTACCAGACTGGTTCCGCACGTCGAATTGATGCAGGAACGAATCTCCGGGAACGATGGGACATTGCGTCACGAAAGAGGTACCGTCAAAAGAGTTCGTATGGTGTTGAAATATACCGTGCCAGTGCTGTTTTTTCATATTAGCACTTGAGTGTTTGAAGTGAGCCATTGGGCACGATGACGCGAGGAACGTACCACGGAGGAGCTGGTGTTCATGGCCACTTCCGTAAGTCGGTTTACGACGTTGATTTCCAGGTGATCTCCCTGCACACAGCAGAAAACAGAGGTCACCAACACAACGCATACGCACAGAAGGATGCTCTACCTTTTCAGCTGTGAGGAGAGTTCCGGGGGTCTGACCGTTGACGACGATGGCACTGTCAAAACCACAAAGGGTCACCGATCTAGTGTGAATATCGCGCACAACCGACACGCACCTCCTGCTGAATCCGTCCGGAGCCACGACCGCATTGCTTAGGACGAGCTCCGCGCTGCGTGTCGCAGCACCCACGGCGCATGAAATAGCGGCGGCGAGAACCAGCGACCTCGAAAGCAGACAACGCATGGTCCACGCTACGACAAGGTGTACCTGGAAAGAGCTGGAGAGGAGGGAGCCCTCGCACCACCGTTTTTATTCTACAGGAATAGCTCCACTTGATGGCGGGGCATGGCGACCAGCCTCAGGGGAAGGGGTGGCGTGTCATAGGCACGAATACGAATCAGCGCAAAACACTGCCTGGGGTGGCCCATGTTATTCCAAGTGTTGGATCCTTCTAAGGCCGGTTCGTATTCTTAGCAAAGGCCAAGATGGGCTAGTCCTTTTTTGAAATGATATCGGCCTATGATTGAAGCCTGCCCCATCGTGTGTAAAAGTCTTGAAGGATGTCCTAGGAGGAACACTCACCATCATTGACATCCTGAGCGCCTGCAACATTGCATGGAACCTGGGTGTTTCAATAAGTTGCCGTGGGCGACGTCCACTGGGGGGGAGGGGGGTTCGCAGTGCTATCCATCTGGCAACATCCACTGGGATGTCGGGTGATGGGGAAACCAGTACACAACACACCGCCCAGCCTTATAGCCACTCCGCACTCCGACCGTACTGGGTACGAACCAAACATGGTATGTTCCTGAGGACGGTTTATGGACTGGACCAAGGTTCAAGTAAACACAGGAAAACCCGGTCGCCGTGATCTGGGGATCGGTCCTTTCGGAGGTACGAGCAGTGATGTTGAAATACTAATAACATACAGTTTTCCAAGAGAATCACTACCAGTACACAACACGTCGCAGCGATTCAGATAAGATAACTCATGTTCATATAATTGGTCACCAGGTCCCAGGCGGCCTCCCAAAGTTCGTCCTCATTTTTTGCGTTTGGTCACTAATTATGATTGTAAGATGCATGCCGGGTATTTAATTCTTGGGTAGAAGGGAGAATAAGACGCAACCCACCGTGCTCCGCTGCTGGAGGTGCTTTTCGTTTTGTCCCAGCCTTGGTGGTCGGTTCGGAACAAGAATTTTCGAGAGCGACCATCTCCGCCGTACATTTAGGACAGAACCATTCACCCTCGGGAATGGCCTGCAGGGGAGGGTCGAGACAGCTAAGATGGTAGGGGTGGTCGCACTTGTGGAAGCATGGTCAAGGGCGGACGAAACCAGTACGCAGAGGATGCCACACCTTGTCACACTCTAGTGCAGGTTCGTCGTCGTCATCGTCGTCCCTGTTGCAGGCAAGGCAAGATTCTGGCGCATCGACTTCAGGGTGTCGGGGAAGGTCAGAAAACTTTTCGTTAGGCTTTGCCAGGAACAACGTGGTGTGCTGTCCGGCTGCCACACTGAAACATGACCTATCAGCATGTTGGCCCCCCAACACCAAACAAATCGCTGACCAGAAAACTTCAATCCCGACAAGAGGTTGGTGCCTAGTTGGTTTGGTCGCACTTTTAGGTTCGTCAGGACCCAAACCCAGCTCGCCTGGAAGCAATGAACACCGAGTCGGGAAAAGGGCGCAGAATGACGCACCATTAGCAGCATTCTGACCATAAGCGACTGTCATAACACTGCCATCCTCCTCGGGGGTCAATGCAAAGTGGGTGACACCTCCACAACTCGCCTGAGAAATCTTGCATCCCCTGAGAATACGTTACTTGAGCGAATTCTGCGTCAGAATTAAGGAACCGCGCACATGAGATCCTGTATGTATCGAAATGAAGAATATGGCGATCCAGACGACCCTGACGAAGCGTGGGCTGACCGGACGAAAAGAACGTGGCATTTAGGCGTACCTTCCCCGCTGTTCTTCCACTGACTAATTGTTAACTAGGTAAAATGCGATCCGGCAGTCTAGCCGCGTACCTTTCCAGCCATCCAATACATGCGCTGCTTGTCTATAATGACAGTATTTGTAGGCCCGGCAACGATTTGGGACCCCATCGTCAACTCTTTCGGGCCAGAAAACTGAGAGTAAGCATGCTTAGTATGTGTTGACAAAGCTCGGCTGTCACTGTACCTGTGGTACAACTTTCGGGACCAAGGCGTCCTGTTGATTGCCAAGCCCCAACCGACAGTAGCCGTTGTAACCCCATACATACACTACCCTGCTAGAATGCTTAGCAACGGACATGACTAGTTCAGGTGGACCCACCCTTGACTATCGATTGCTACACTATGTTGAGCTCCACAGACAATGTCAGTGATAGTCTTGTCGTCCAAACCCTTTACGGGGACTGGGCGGGTCGCAAGTTGAGATGAGTACACCAGAGAGAGAAGAAAAGGAAGGAAAGACACGCACCAGGTTCCACTTCGATATCGTATGCCGTCTTGTTTCCGGTGGTGATGTGTTCGCCCGTCCTTCCATTGCCTAGCTGTCCCTTCTCCCCGCTCCCAAAAGAAAACACTTGGCAAGTTTGATTTCAAGTCAGACACACTGCGCGCACGAGAGCCTACCTTTTCCGTCCTCGGTCAAGACGATGGAAAAGGAAATGCCCGCACCAGCCTTCACCACGTGCTGCCGTTCCCCATTCGCGTGCGGTCCATCGATCGGTTTGAACGCGGTTATTTGAGGCACCACCGGATGACCACACTGTGAAGGACGAAAACCGGTTCAGGACTGGGGATGGTGACAAGCAAGGGACGGGGAACGGCGCGCAAAAAAAAAACGTACTTGTCCAAAGTTGTTCGCCCCGGCCGACCAAACCGTACCCTGGCTGTCGACCAACAACACGTGCCCCCGCCCACACGCGGCGTGCACGAACCGCGTACCCTCGCCTGCTCCCAGGTCCGTTGCACGCACGCGTCTGGGCGCGTTCTCCGAGACAGCCTCAACGCCTACGACTCCGAGCGCACACGGCGCGTTTCGGCCAAACAGCCACGCGGCCCCATCGACGTCGAGCGCAACAAAGTGACACGCACAGCAGGAGGCGTGGATGGTCGTGATCTTGACGTTGCTCAACGAGCGCAGGATGTGCGGTTCGAGAAGGTCGGGTCTGTAGGAAGAGATGAGAGAGAAACGGAGGAAAACAGGTGAGCCTCGGGGTGCCGTAGCTCTTTATTGCGAGGTTTGGAAGGAGTGCCGGGGCACTTGCTTACGCATCAGGATTGCCCTCGCCCTTTCCTCCACGCTCCTTTCGACCCAGCTTTGGCCTGAAAAGAAACCAGATGGGTGAACGGGGCAGCTCTAGTGATGGACACAGGAAGTTACCAGTCCGTCCCGCCACAAATCAACACTCGAATTGGATTCAGCAGAGGAACTGTCGGGAATCCGGGAGACATACCTCGCCCCCACTGCGCATCCTGGGTAGCGTCCGGAGAAAGTAAGGCAGTCATAGTCATGTACTTGAAATTTTGGGTCCAGGTGACAAGTAGAACCGTCGAACCGCACAGCGTCCTCGATTGCTGCTTTAGGACTTCGCCCTGGCGCTTTATCCACGACGGACTTGGCTCCCCGACTCTAGCTCACGCGCTCACGGACCACGGTACTCAACGGGGATACTATTAGAGCATACAAAAGATGTTCGGTAGTTCAGACTAATCAGCACGCTTGACGACGCGCCCCGTGCTCCATACACATTCACGTTTCTTCCGGGAACCCGATCACCACTGAAAAAATTCGTCAGTATTAGAGAAAGAACAAACAAAGTCGTGAAAACAGACAGATTGTGGTCCCGGAGCGAACAATCTGACACTGAGGTTGCTCGACTTAACTACGCTGGATGGTACATCGCAAGATAACGCTCACCTCAAAGTCGTCACCACAGAGAACGACGCAATCGCCGTGCACTAACGTGATGGAAATCTGGGTCTTACCCTTGTCCTTGTTAACCTTGTTCTTTTTATGAACGTGTCCTTGTTTCGGTTCGGGGGCTTCCTGACATGCCGCCCCCGTTCCGGAACCGAAGCGTGAGGGGTCCGAATCAGTGATTGTAACACCGTTAACGTCCGAACTGTGATCTTGGTGCACTGCATTTGCAGCCTCAGCGGACCGGGGTGCGTCCTCGAGACCGATTGGTAGTCCATTGACCTCGGGCTCAGGAATACTAGTGATGATCGACGCTCGGCTTGCAAGATCTGGTTCCGCGTGGCGTGCACACGATTCCATAGGCACCTCATTCTCAGCGCGTGCTTTGCCCTTATCTGGTGCGGTCGATTCCCCGGCGTCGGTGTATCCCCCTTTTGGAGTAAGGTTTAAAACGACTTCCGAGCCCAGGCAATATATGACAACGGGGGATTTACTTGCCCGCAGCAGACCTGCCTAACAACGGCGTAAGCGGATCGGCCACTCCCAATTAGCTGAACCGACCTTCTTGGATCCCGAGTTGACCCATGCTTGTAAGCGCACCTCGCCAAATCGAGGCTTTTCCATTTCTCCATATCGGTGAACGAGATCGCAAAGCGTGTAATAAGTGATACGGATGCAAGCTGGTGTGCCCTCCGGCACCATTGTTTCTGATCCGTCATGTGGGTAGGATAGCCGGGTAGTATGAACAAAGTAGGGGCCTTACCAAGGCCCAAACGTCAACCCAAAACTGAAGATGTAGTCGTTTACAACACTTACTAGACCGATCTTCTTTGCGTAACGGAACGTCACGCTGAATGCTTTCAAGAAGATTGGTGGCTTCATCTTGGAGGTGTTCCTGATTTCCGGTGAATACGTGACACACGATCACTCCATCTTTGACACCATAGCTCCATGACTGCATACCATCGTCCCAGAGCGTGCGGTCGCAAAACGCGACCGCAGGGACCTTGTTTGTAGGCTGAACGAGAACGCTGGATTTATGGGCATCCCGAAGACAAAACAAGGGATCAGCTTTCCCCGGGGAAACGCCTTTCTCACGTTCAGACTTGCTGGTTTTCAGTCATACACTCTTGCAGAGGCGAGCAAACGTACCCTGCACGCGGAACTTTGACATATTTGATGACGAAAGAACTCCTGGATATTGATCATACCGCACGACTTACAAAACCATCCGCGCGGGAACACTTCGCTTGGGTGGAACTCGCCAATAAGATCGAGAGGTACGCAGCTGAAAATTTGCATTCTCAAGTCCCTCGGACGGTAGAGGGTTGCGTTTTCGGCCAATGACATGTCTGCTGAGTCAAGCCACCAGGGATGCATTGGATCCCTGGTGGCACAGAGCGGTGTCGAGCCCAAAGTCACATTGGACGAAGGAATCGATTTAGAATCGAGTAGCGCATCTTCACCTCCCGGGGCCCACTGAAGAGTGACACTCCAACAAACTTGTCCTCGCATGACTCCAGGAACAGAAGAAACCTCATACTGAGGCACCGCATGCTACAACGTTGTCAGTAACGGCCCGCGCGAGATGTCTGCAACTTACGCGCAAGTCAGAAATGAAAAAAAGTCCCATACACGAATATGAATATTCTGGGGAAAGATTGCACGGTACGAGTGTGGAATCGTGGGATATCCAAAGTAACATAGGAATAAAGCGCAGCTGAGAGTTTAGTAATGTTTCGATCTCGAGAGGTTTGCTGAGGGGTATACGTGGCTGGGGATTTGCCTGGCCGGTATTAGATTCATCGAGTATAGGGTTGGGAAGTAGCAGCTTCTCTGGAGGAGGCGGACTGGAAGGATATTGCAGACAAAGCGATTCCTGATCGTCTGCGACTGTGTTTTCGATTGGATTCTCTCCTCTAGCTTGAGACTCGTCGGTATCTCGATCACGTTGCAGTGAGTGATCCAAAGGTATCGGCGCGATAGACGTCGGCGCAGGAACTGCCGGGTGTGTTGAAAACAATCTAGGTGGTGAAGATGAACGTTGTATATCCTGAATATTCTGTATGTCAACACATGGACTCCGTCCAAGAAAGGTTCTACCATCATCTCAGTGTCGTGATCAAAAGTATTTTCGGGGGAATGCACCATAGTTTGACATGGATGGGATTCGGCATCGCCTCCAGCGTTCGAATCAACAGCGTCCTCGAGCTCAGAATCGCGACAGCAAAAATCCCATGACCTTGAACATGCGTTATCAACCAGATTACAATCACAGGATGTGGCGTGAGCACTCACAGGTCAATACTTAGCGTGGTTGAGTTTATCCAATGACCTCGGGTATAATTCGTATTGAGCAAGAGTATTGGAGTTTCAGATTGGAACCAAGAAAAGCCTGCGGTCGTCTTCGCGAGCTGGGGGAATACTGTCAAAAACCCGTCGAGTGACTACCAACGGCGTCAGTCCATGGCACTCGACCACGCGTCATGTCAACCTTACCTTTGTCCAGACTCGCGGCACACGCACGCTGGACGGCTCAGCGGTGTGCGTGCGTTCTTGAACCCTGGAGGTCGTCTCCTCTCGTACGCGCGACCCGCTGACAAACGACCACCTCGCCGTGTCGCGTTTTCCGGCAGCCAACACCACTGTCGGTTCCGTCGGTTCCACTCGGACCAAGGAATCCTTTGCAGACCCCTCTGAGTCGTCCGTATCCATGTCTTCGTCAGACGACAAGACGACCGGGAAGCGACGCGCCCTTCTCTTTCGCACGTTCGTCTTCGTCTTTGATTGCGTCTTCTTTCGCGGAGGCACAGAGTCAGATCCAGGGCTGAGTGGACGTTTCGACCCGGACGACACGACCCGCTTCGTACGTGCCCGATCCCGACGCATGGCAGGCTCTAGCGTAGCCATCGCGGAGGTGGCCGCCTCTGACCCGTCGCCCTTCTTCCCTCCCACCGTCAACGGTCTCTTGAGCTTGGGGCCAGGGAGCCTTTGGTAGCCTCCCCGAATGACATCGCATCCCGCTCCGGCTTTCCTACAACGAACGCAGGCCGGTTGCGCGCGCGAGCAGGCTTGTTTGGATGATCTGCAGCGCTGGCAGCCGAACGGGACGACCAACAGGGCCTCGATCGAGCCGTCCGCCTGGACTTGACGGACCTCGAAGATGGCATCGGGCTCGATAGCCTCGTGATACGAGTGTGGGTCGGGAAGCGCGGACGGACGGCGAACGGAGGAGACTTGGGGGTCTGATTGCCAAGCGCGCACTGAGACAGGGATCGCAGTAGGGTCGTCCGGGCTGCCATCGTCGAAACTGTTGAGCCCAGGTTGATTGGACTGCATCTGCTCCGACGACGCCGAGGTCAAGTGGTTGGACGAAAAGCTGGGGACTCGTTTGATGATTGTGACCCAAATAGACCCCAACCAACTCATGCAAGCCGACAGCTGGCCAAAATAGATAAATTCAAAGGCTATCTACTGTTTTCTTCTTTCGAAGCCAGGTCTCAACGGGCGCCCTCTCTGGTTAGGCGCTCTATACGACCGTCTCACCTCGCACGCACCCCATGAATATCGCGTCCACGCTCCCGCCCGTCCGCTCCTCGAACCACCCGTCCAGCGCCTCAAACAGCTCCATCGCCTGGCTCCCATCCGACTCGGCCTTCTTGGCAGGCCACATCCGCTTCTCTCGAATCCCCACGGAATCGACCTTCAGGCCCTCCGCCGCCCCGCCGCCCCCGTCCTTGTCCTCGATCTTGATCGTCATCGTCACCGTCCACGCGTCGGTGCCATAAAAGGATGCCTCTTTGATGTGGTGCCGTGCAAACTCGCTCGGGGGGTGACCGTCCAACGTCCAGTCAAGTACGTACGCATCAAACGCGATTACTAGACGGAGAGGAAGAAAGCAAACGTCAACTGTTCAGTTCGAGAAAACAAGTGTCCCCGGAACGCTCACCTGTCCAAATAAGCCCGGGATGTTCAACCTTGAGCGTGAACGTTCTCGTGCGAGTCTGTTCGTCAATGGTATCGTTCGTGGCAGTCACAGTGAACGGTTCCCCTGGAGGCGACGGCGCGACCTGGGCAGGATCTAGTGGGAGGTCTATCTTGTACGGTGACAGGAACTATCACGTTACAACAAGGAAAAGTCAGTCTTCGGTCGACAAACAGAGTAATTAGTGATCACGCACGGCTGAAAACGGATAGAGCGTGTCCCAGTCATTGTTGTAATCATCCATGACGATCGCCTTCGGTGCGACACTGTCCACACCGAACTCGTCCGCAATACCGTGCACTAGCGCATCAAATCCTGGCGCGCCATCAGCGGCAGCAATGTGCAAATGCTGTTCCCGAGTGACCAACTGCCAACGTGGGCAAGTGGATCAGCCAATACTGAAGTCGTGAATGGACGTTGGCTTACGTCTTCCATGTGTATCACGAATAACCTCTTTTGATGTGTCTCGTCAAACGGCACCTGGTTGTAAAAGAATGCCATGGCTGCTCCGAGTACCAGCACAGCGAGGACCAACATCCGTCGGAGCGTGGCTGACCCAAATCTGTGCGCGAATGCAACCCCAAACGAAGTCACAAACGACCCGAGCACAGCAACAATGGATGCAATGATAAACTCGCCCGGCGCGTCTCTGCCAATACGGCCCGTCTATGAACGGTTCGTGCGTCAAATTTGATGGCACAGGGCGCGAAACACACCAAAGGCACAAATACCACCAGCGTCGCAGCCAGCAGCTGCATACCCATCGTCAGCGGGACGAGCATTGCAATCGCATACGTCCAGAGCGACACGCTGGATTGAGCCGTGTCATTGGGCACACGCCTTTCGGTGGCCTTGCTCGCACCATTCTTGCCATTCTGCTCCGATTTGCACTCCACGAGTGCAATCCGTCGATTACGGGCCAACAACGCGTCAAGACCGAGCGCCACGAACATGCCTACCGCCCCGAGGAATGGCGCGGCGCTGGAACCAATATTGAAGAGCTGCCCTACTGCAGCGAGCCCAGACTGAAACAGTAACAACGCCGCCAACATGGGCTTTTCGAGCGTTTGGTTGGACCTAGTCTTGCTGAAAGGCAGCTGACTGATCAACACACCTGGTCCACACCACGTCAAAGGATGTTCCGAACAGGACTGAGCGCACGGAGCACATACCTACGGCGGCTGCGGGGCCATACAAAACGAGCGGAAAGTATTCCGCCTTGAACCAACTCATACCCTTGTGGAGGACATTGATCATGACAAACGCTGCCCCGTTTGCGCCGATCAAAGCGCCGGCAAGGGCAAACACCACCGCTCCCAACGCCGTCCATACGCGCTTGGTCCCAGTGGTCCAGACGAGATAGAAGGAGGCGCCAAAGAGGGCCACGTACATAATCTTCGCTGTCATAAACGAATAAGTCACGAAAAGGCCGAAAATAGTGAAGAAGACGGTTCGTGGGCGAGCAAAGCCGTGCTCGAGACGCGATATCGGTGATGCATCGGAAGACAGGAAACGCAAGAGAGCAAGCGAGTTCTCTGCCATGTGTTGAGCAACACCAGGCTGGATGTTTTCGACCAGGTCCTGATGAAAACATGGTCGAGACGTTGGCAACAAGAAGCATTCGAAAGAGTCATACCCCACGCATGTGATACATGTAGCTATTTCCGACAACCGCCATCTACACGGTCGAGGTCAGCCGAGAACGTTGGACACGACACATATAGTGTAGCATACACACGTACATCTAGTCCAGTGACATTCAGATAGTGTTCAAACTGTCTGAAATCAGTGCTGGGACCATATTTTCAGTTGAGAAAAGTAATGTCAAACCCGAATCACGTACTCTGATAGCAAGATTCCTGAGCTGAAAATTTCATTCGCATATATCGTCCCGTAAGGTCTAAAGGATGGAGTATAAGAGATGTACTCGGTCCGAGAGCCATGTAACACACCTAGGTACATGAGAGTAAGCTTCGATCATCTCTTCTGACGTGGCTTGAAAGAGCAGTTCGCGGCCAGCGGTCCCAGCAGCTAACCCATTCGGGTTAGCATGGTGCTGCGTTCACTCCAGGCTATACAGGTACCTTCCAAGTTTACAACCGCCCTCACACTCGAAAAGAGACAGATAGATCAGCATCAGAAAGACGAGGGCAAGAGAGAGACCAACGTAGGCGCGATGGGATGTTGCGTCGAGAATAAATGAGAGCCGTCTTGCAAAGACTCTTCCGCGTTATTGAACACTGTCGAGACAAAGAAAAGATGCACATCTTCAAATCAGAAACAAGGAGTATCTCTTTGTCCAAGTTACGCACGGAAAACGATCGCGTATGTCGGCTCCCAACCTGGCGTCTCTATCAACACTCTCGCGCACTCGAGCATCACCCCTACGGCAAGCGCGTCGTCTGCAGCACCCGGACTCGGGAGCGTACTGTCGAGATGCGCATTGATGAGTACCGCAGAAGACTTGCCACGCGCGGTGCCGTCTGATATCCGGAGGACCACGTTAGACAAGTCCACATAGGTCTTGTACAGCCGCTTGTTCATCATGTCAAACCTGGGCGATGTGAGCAGAAGAGACCCCAAAGCGTCCTAGACCATGGAGGGCATGGCGCGTCCCACACTCACCGATGGCTCCCACTTCCTTCCTGCCGCCACACCTCGCACTCGAGCTTCCGACTGCTTTCCCTATTGACGGCCTCCTCGCACAACTGCTGGATCTCTTCTGCCTTGCGCACCATCCACGCATCCGCCTCGGCATGTTCCCGCGTGCCGGGCGTACGGTACCCGATATCTTCCGAGAGGTATTTGGCGTACGACAGAATCGTCGCTTCAGACAGGTGGGGTAGGCCCGTTTGTGGGTCATATCTGGAGGAGGGGTCGCGTCGGTTGTCCGCGTTGATCCTCAAACATTGGGGAGGGACTTACGGGTGCACGTTGGGCGTAGGCAGGGCTAGCCAAAGAAACAGGGAACACGTCAGCGCGCGTCAATTCCCGTCACACGACACCCTTGTATACGCGACGTGCAACGAGACGAGACGAATCTGACTTACTGAATTGCTGGTATAACGCACAAAATGGCAGGGCAAAGAAAAGGGGCCCAAGCACTAACATGGAGCGTATGGGACCCCATCTCTGGGCGTCGAGGACCCTGCGGGGACTCATCTGATTCGAACACGCTGGCAAAGGAACGACACGGTGTGACTTGGAGATGGGCTAGCCGCAAGTGGGGTACGGAAGTGCTGCGGGTGCGCTGGAGAATTTATGATGCGGCAGGGCTGTGTTCCCGTAAAGCCACGTCGGTAATCATTCATCACGCGTGAACGCCGAACGGGGTGCGTGTCTTTTGGAGCAGGCGAGTCCACACGGCGAGGGCTCGGTTGATGCACGCGCACGTTCAAATTTAGACACGGTGCGACACCGATTTTATTTTAGCATCCTCATTCTAGAGGCTTGCTCACTCTGTCTGTTTCGACCGCGAAGGCTTACATAGTTGATGCACGCGCATGGTGGTAGTCATAATCGGCCGACGCCACAACCGCTTCAGAGTCGGCTGTGTGGTTGTCCCGGATGTCCAACACTTCTCTACCCACCGTCACACCGATGCGTACGGTGTCGCCATCGCTAGCGATCAAAGTCATCCATCGGTCATTCCATCGTGGCACATGCAGGTTCGACAACACGCACCGTATTGTTCCCCGCAAGAGCTTTTGCGCGAGTGGGAACAACACCTCGCTCCGTACCACCCGGGCAATCGCACGTGCGCCGTACACCTCCGAATACCCCTTCTTCACCAACCATGCCCGAGCCGCCTCATCTACGTCGAGCGTGATTCGTCTATCCTTCAATCGTTCCGAGACGTCGTTCAACCGAAGCGCCACGACGTCAAAGATGGCACTTTGCGAGAGTTTGTTGAATACCAGTATGGAGTCGAGGCGGTTGAGTAGCTCCGGGGGAAAGTACTCTGACGTTCGTTCCATGACCTCGGTTTTCGCAGCTTCCATGACGACGCCATTCGTATCACAGGAGGAAGGGTCCGCAAGGACATCACTGCCGAGGTTGCTTGTCAGACATACGATCGTATTCTAATGCATCACATAATATCAGTAGCATAAGCGCGGAGGGTACGTTAGAAACTCGGGGGGCAACGGATCACACACCTTGAAGTCAACTTTACGTCCCTGGCTATCGGTGAGACTTCCTTCGTCCAGGATCTGGAGAAGGATCATCGCCACATCCTGCTCATCGTGGTCAACAGCAGATTATCGTATAGACATCAAAAATTTGCAAACCTTGTGAGCTTTTTCGAGCTCATCTAAAAGGATGACAGCTTTCCCCGAATGGTCATTATGGTGACTGATCCCGAGGACTCGAAGCAAACGTACCGTAAGGCTTTCTTCGAACCGCCTCCGTGAGCTGGCCTGTAGAATGTTTTGGCCGGCTCGAATAGAACATGCTGGCAACGATAAACACTCACCACCCTCCTCGAATCCAACATAACCTGGTGCGGCTCCGATCAGACGCGATATAGTATGTCGGTCATGATACTGCAAAGCCAGTGCTGAAGTGTTACTTTGGATTAGACACATTGCCTACCTCTGACATATTGATGTTGATCCTTGGCAAATGTCGACATCAGGCCAACACTACAGAAACGGTAAACCTACAGCCCTCGTTGCTCGTCATTGAACAAGAATGCCGCAAGTACTTTCGAAAGCTCAGTCTGGCACTTCAGCTGGGGCATACTCGATAGGGATCTGTGGGTGAGGGCGAACCTTGCCGACACCAGTAGGTCCAAGGAACAGGAATGAGGCTACTGGTCGGGTTGGGGCTTGCAAACCGGCTCGCGAGATTCGCACAGCGTCGCTGATGGCCGACACAACATGATCTTGTCCGACGACGCGTCTTCGAAGGGTATCTTCCATCTAAATCATGTCACGGTATTACTGGAACGGTTTCGCAGGTATAGGGAATGGCTGACGTGGACTAGCTTTTCACGTTCGCCTCGAAGGAGATTTTGGACCGGAATTCCAGTAGCTTTGGCAACAACTCGCGATATGTCGCTGCTCGTCACTCTATCGTGTAGCATCGCGAAGGAGCTCTCCGCGTTCTCCTTCAGTTCACCATCCTTCGGAAGCTGGCGTTCCAAATCCGGAATGACCCCAAACCGAAGCTGGGAGGCCCTCTCGTACTGACCCTGCCGCTGGGTAACCTCGAGTTCGTATTTCGCTTCTTCAAGGCGCTTCTTGAGGTCCTTGATACGTTCGAGTCGGGCACGCTCTATTGCATTGCATTACGTCGACGTCAACAGACCAGTGTACATAAAAAGCATACCATTCTGCCATATTGCAGTCAACTGCTGCGCTTCATCCCGCTTTGAGCGAAGGTCGTCTTCGAGTTTCGTCCGCCTTTCGACGCTAAAAACGTCACTTTCGTTCTTGAGACTCTCGAGCTCAATTCGTAACGTTACAATCTCTCGGTCAAGAGCTTCCAATTCATCAGGCTTCGACTCCTGGGCAAGCTGTAGCGAGGAAGCGGCTTCGTCTACCAGATCGATTGCCTTGTCTGGGAGATACCGGTCTGATATATAACGTGCACCATACACTGCAGCTACAACAGAAATAGTAGATAAAATAATATACAAAACTGAGCCAAGACACACCAGTTACAAGCGCGTTGTCTGCGATTTCAACACCGTGATGCACTTCATATTTTGGTTTCAAACCACGGAGGATGGAAATGGTAGCCTCTACCGTTGGTTCTTGAATTTGCACTGGCTGGAACCTCCGTTCGAGGGCTGCGTCCTTTCCAATCGTCTTCCTATACTCATCGGCTACCCATCGCATGTTTAGGAAATGAACAAGAACAACATCGCATACACCCACGAGTGGTTGCCCCAACAAGTTGCAGACCACGTGCGAGGGCAGGTTTGATCATCTGCCCTGCATCTATGCTGCCCTCTGCTTTCCCAAGATTGAACAGTGTGTCTGAGGTTCACGCACAGATCTTAATACCACACTAGCAAATGTGTGCGAAGATAACACCCACGGACTTCATCAATGAAACAAATGATACGACCAGCCTGCGCACACGTTCCGCGGATGGTTCAACCAGAGTGAATGACATGCTCACCTCGCCCTCTATGTCTTGAATGAGCGCCTTGAATTTCTCCTCAAACTGGCCTCTAATGCCAGAGCCTGCCATGATGGCGGAGAGATCCAAGGACAGCACTTTCTTGTCTTGAAGGGACTTGGGATGCGAGTGAGCGCATCGCGCGCAACGAATTCACGGCGGACGCACCTCTGGCACCTCCTTGGCCACTATCCGACTCGCAAGGCCTTCCAAAATCGCCGTCTTTCCAACTCCGGGAGGTCCAATAAGCTAGCGAGATAAACGTTGAAGATGCACGGCGTGAACGCAACCTTGCACGTACGACGGGGTTGGACTTGGTTCTCCGGGAAAGGACTGGAGAGCATTTATTAGTTCATCAGGCGCGCGTGCGCAGACATTGCCACTTACTCTGAATCGTCCTACGGATTTCTACAGCACGACACACGTCAGCAGAACGACGGCGCGCGGAAACAAAAGTGGACACATACCTTCGTCTCGCCCAATGGTAGGATCCAACTCCCCTTTGCGCGCCATGTCTGTGAGATCGACGCTCTAGAAAAGGCGGCGTGCACGTCAGAGAATGTGTCTCGATAGCACTGTGCCGCAGACGCACGTATTCCTTCAACGTCTCTCCCTTTTGACGGGGCTGTTGAAACAGAAAGTTGGGGATCCCTCCATTGCCCATGCCACCGGGTGGCGGCTGAGAAGCGTACCCGCGCACGCCGGCATATGGTAGCCGTCGCCCTTGTGCGTGCCCCGCACTAAGCGCGGCAGTGTTCACTGCCAGCGGCAAGCGAGCAGCGCTGGCGACGACGGCACGCCCATTTAGCAGCCTAAGTGGTATTCGTGAGAGGGTCTGCCTGGACAAAAGCGCACTGGTCGCGAACATGAACGTCCGTGGTCGGATTTGACTCGGTGACGTACAAACTCGGCTGGACCCCAGACCCATTTTTGGAGACTCGTGGCTTTGAGTTTTCGGTTACACCAACGCCTACATGCACCACCGTGCTCTTCAGTGTAGTTCCTGGTGGAAAGAAGTAGCACACGTATGATTCCGTACTGATCACCCACAAGCTGATGTGCTCCATGGTTATTAGGAACTCGGGAATATTTATATTGGAATGTGCCGAGTTCTGGATTGATTCATACCAACACTCGAGAGACACCTGCTATTATTCTGTCACTGAATGTCTGTCTGGGTAGGTGACTTAAGGTCCTTGTAGTAATCACTCTCCACACTCCCAGATCCATCTGTCACCGCGCCTCGACAGGGACCCTCTAACGGCCCATTCGTTCGAAGATACATTCGTTAGTGTCAATAAACCTCCTCCACTAGACCTCACGTCCTATATCGTCAAAAATGCCAATCAATATTCCGCAGGAGGCGGCTTCGGCGATGTCTACCGATGTCAATACTGTGGTGTCTCGAACTTGGAGGTTTGTTCCTAGCTTATAGCTTAAATTACATCCAATTTACCCCGTCCCAGGTCGCAGTAAAGGCATTTCGATTCAAGCTCGGATTAGACGGGGATGTATGCAGTGGATCTCACAAGGTAAGTCAGCTGAATTGGTTATGAAATTGACATACACGATTCACTGACGTAGATGCTCCGTTGGGAGCTCGGAATTTGGAGGAGACTCGATCACCCAAACGTGGTTCCATTTCTCGGCATTGCAATGGCTTTGGAGTGTGTGGTGCAATGTCACTGGTGTCATTGTAGATGCCCAATGGGTCTCTTCACTCTTTCATGGAAATGTATGATCACAGTCTTGATGTTGGACACTGGCAAGTTTGATGATATGTCACTTGCTTCCATGCTCATTAACTTGTGTGA
>JBBPLU010000167.1:0-41233 GCA_038089935.1 Boletellus emodensis | reverse complement strand
ATGAGAGAGGCTATTGGCATGAAGTCAATCTAGCGACGGGATAGCAACTCGTCGGTGCATCCCCTGGGAGTGCCGTGGATGTTGATCATTCGAGCTCTTGATGGATGGAGATCAGCACTGGGACGGCAATGATGTACTAGCTCACTCAATCAAACTTGAGGTCCACGGTATGCTGTCTACTATGGCAGGAAGCTCCTCGCCGTCTTCGCCCTGTCCAACCTTTCGATGGACGGCATCATGTCAAGGCTGTGACTCACTGAAGCACTCATGAACATGTCCTGGGAGGCTCGGCAGGAGAAGGGGGGGGGGTGCTACAGAGAGTTTCTCGTTCATCACCACGGTCACCGTCTTTGTGATTGCCATTGTGGACAGGAGTTCTCCGCTCCATGCCTGTGACGACGTCTCCCACAAGAAGACATTCTTCAGTGAACACAGAGTGAGTCACAGCCCATCGTCTCCCTCTCTCTTTTTTCTCTTCCAGTATGTTCTCCGCTGCTCTCTCTCCTTCCTCTGGTGTGCTTAGCTTCGAGGGGCATCAGCCTTCATGAACATTCTTCTTTAGTGTCACCTCACTCACACCCTCACCCAGCAAGGTCTCCGAAAACAGCCAACTCCGCCACGACGTCTGCCCCACCATGGAAGACAAGCTGAAAGAAGAAATGGGCCGACGTCGAGCACTGCTTTGTCGATCACAAGGAGCATGGCTCCTAAGAGCCGTTGTCATGCTTGCAGAGCAAGCACGCCGCCCAACATCTCCTCAAGGAGCAACGAATGGGTCAGCACGCTTGGGTTTCGTTCACATGTCCTTCATCGATGTGGGACAGTTTGAGAGGCAAGCATGCCAGCCTAACAACGATGACGACAACGACAATGATAATGACAACGACAACGATGCGAGGAGCAGTGGGGGGGTTGGAGAAGGGTTTGGCACTCAGAACAGCAGACGTCGTGTTATCTGAGGAATGATCCAGCATGGATTCCTGCGGGCCGAGAGGCAGCATGTACATACATCCTGATGTGAAGAACGTACAATGAATCGATACACCCACGTTCATGGGTTTCACAGAACAGGTGTAGCGCTACACCCGCACACCTGTACCCTCCTCACACACTCAGCTCACCCACCACAGTAAGGGTATGCTGTACACATGGCAAGTATCACCACAGCGACGAAAGACTCGCCAGTTGTCATACAAGGCTATGGGTACTTCAAGATGGTTCATGACCGGCATAGTTGCTTTCCTGCCAACATCTACACCGTTTTCAAATTTCAACTAACTAGCCTCAGCTTCTTTGATCGTTTGGCTTCCTTTTCCTCTTGGAATAGAACTCTGATGTGGATTTTCGATTGGCACACGTTGGACTGCGACACAGTGCTTACCCTCTACCTACAGTGATGAATGGCAGGTATGGTGTGAGCTGCCTGACCTGTACTGGGGACATGCGGTACAATGCCCTGAATACTCAGGGAAAGCCTACGAAGAGTGTTAAAGATCCTGTAGAGTGGTGGATCGATCGCAGAGTGAGCTATCCGACGACTTCTTGTGGTCGCGATGGATTTCGTTAGAACTCCTGGCGAGTCCCTGCTGATCAATGTTTCAAACACATGATTTATCGACCGCACATGTTTTCACAAAGTCGTCGATTTCACACAGAACAGGCCATCTGGCCGAAAACCTGTTGGAGCACAATGATGGGAGCGCGAGAGGAAATGGAGCAGAGGTCAGACGAAAGGTAGGGGTGCAAAGTCGGGTTCGAATCTACTATCCCCTAGAGTACATGTCGACCTATATACTATTCTACTGAACAGTTGGAGCATCCCCCTAGGAGGCCGATCGATTGTAGCTGCGGCTTAGTGAGGACGAGCGCAGCTTGTATTGCTTACTACCACGGGTGAAGTATGGCCGAGACCCGAGACCCAACACTCCCCCTCAAGCTGAGCAGAGTCCGAGTGCATCAGTGTGCCGCTGATGTTGTGAGCTGTCTGATGCAGTGAGGGGTGGTCGGAAGGTGGGATGGAGTGTGCTTGATTGGCAATCAGGGTACTACTGGAGGACACAGACTGTACACGAGGGGATGGAAGACGGTGTGAGGGGGGGGGAAGGGGAATGGTAGGTGATGAGGACACTGGTACATGATAAGAGGACTGTGCATGACCGGTGGACGGTCAGTGACGGGGACGGTACGTGACAGGAGGGGGGACGAAGCGTGACGGGGGGACAGTTGGTGACGGGGACGGTATGTAACGGGGACGGTACGTGATGGAGGGACGGTGCGTGACGGGGGGACGGTCAGTGACGGGGACGGTACGTAACGGGGACGGTACGTGATGGGGGGACGGTGCGTGACGGGGGGACGGTCAGTGACGGGGACGGTACGTGACAGGGGGACGGTCGGTGACGGGGACGGTACGTGATGGAGGGACGGTCAGTGACAGGGACGACACGTAATGGGAGAGGGCGGAGAGTGAGCCAATCAGCAGTGGTGCGTGCCGGTCGCGAGGGTCACGAGACGGGGACGCGGGGACGTTATGTCAGCCGGGGACGGGGACGGCTACGGGGGGTATAGCTGTCAACTCATATGGGTAGAAGGAGTCAGTAGGAGTCATTGTTGTAGAATGTTTCATATCTCATCATGCACTGCCTCATGACTCATGGTGACTCAGTCCCTGACAACCGGTGAAACCTTTTTCCCGGTTTCTGGGGACTTGGTGCAATTCCTAATGATTAGTGCGCTTCATTAGTACAATTAGCCCCTGAAGCGATCTTTTCCGATGCTTCCGAGTGTTCCAAGCTTCCCGAGTTTCCGCTTCCGTGTTCCGAGATTCCCGACCCCTTCCGATCACTTCCGAGTGACTTTTGACTCGGTAACATCGGAACTTCGCGAATGTGTCCGGAATCACCGGATCTCATCGGAACTTAGGTTATCAATCCTTATGTAGGATTTCAACACATGTCACGTGTCACAAGTCGCACCTCCATGTATATATATATGTACCATCCATACCCACGCTGTCCCTTCTCTTGTACGACCGCTCATACCAAACCTTCGATACCACCTCCCGCATACCTTACATTTCACGCCCTTGCATCATGCAAGTCAGCACTCCTGTCATAAAATATGTTTACTCATAAATCGATCCAGTACACACACAATGTCCATCTCCACCACTTCATCCTCTCGCCGCCCATCGGCAGGTAACTTATCCCCCTTATCTTCCTTATATCATCAATCTATCAATCTCTTTGTCAGGCTCTGCAGGCACATTTGGACCATGTCCAGCACCTCCACAGCATATGCACTCAGGCATCTTTCTACCTCATCGCTCTCCATTCATTCCTGACACACCATCTGCAGGAATCGCCGATCACCCAAACAACTTCGAGTCAAGACTCAGCGAGATGGACGCAAGGCTGGGCCAGGTCGAGTCGAGAGTCAGCCAGGTAAAGACTGCGCTCAGCAAGGTGGCCTCAAAGGAAGAGGTCGTAGAGATCGCCGCTGTGCTGGGCACAGTCCTGGAGAAGCTGGACAAGATGGACACCACGCTTCAAGCCAATGGCCGCGTCGTAGATGCGGTATACAATAGCATGCAGACCGCGATCGAAGTCAAGGCTGATAGGAGGGATGTCGAGGCCATTCGGACTGATATACTCGGTTTGCAGGAGACCCAAAGAGCCCAAAAGGGGTTATTGGAGCGCATCAAGGATGCAATTAACTGGGGAAATTAGATTTCCATGTACTGGTCGTTACCCTGCGCTACACACACTATTCCCCCCCCGAATCCAATGGATGGAGTCTACACCAGAGTGCTGTGCCGTGCGCCCTCTTTCCCCAGTACTAAGAATATTAGGTTAGCTTAGGTTATCGCGATGAGTCTGCGTGCCGTCGGTGTCCGCAACAGGCACCCATTGCCCAACAAGCTGCAGAAATTCCTCACCACGGGTACCCCTTCGGTCAACCGTGTTCCAGCGTTCTAGCTATCTCCTCGGCCGTAGTTCATACCTTGATTTTACGGGTCGTTGGGCAATCCTGAATGTCAACGAGTACTGTCCCATTCCTGATGTCCCTATGCTCCTCGTTTTTCACTCTCATGGCTGCTCCCCATCGCAGCCATGTTCGAAACTCCCTCCGTGTCCGTCAGACTTATGTCTGGCCATCCCCAATCAAGGTTCGATAGGTCCAGCGTGGACAAGTCAAATCCACCCATCCCATCCTCCGTCCCAGCCTGAGTCAATTCAGACCCCAGTGATCCTGGTGCAGTCGTCCTCCCGGACTGTGGCCAGCGATTCCCATTGCTAGGTCCACTCGCCGTCGAACCGAACAAATTCGCCCCTTGATCACCATGCCCAGCATGAAGAGTCTCCAGTATATCCATATCAATCCGATCGTCTCCTGAGACCTCCTTTCGAGCCTCCAGAGCCTCGTTCCCCGACAGTCGTACGCTCGAATCCGTCGTTTCTGGAGAGAAAAAGGCTGTCCACCGTCGCTTCCCTGTCTCTGAGTGTAGACCCCGGTCCGTCCCCGCACACGTTTGTCATGTCTGACATCTCCATGTCAATCCCATCGAGGTCAAGTTCAATGGGCTTGTCGACGGACTACCAGCGAACGATCGATCATCGTCGAGGCGCTGTCTGTTTCCGTCAGATCAATGTCGACACGCTGACTCCCTGGGTTAGCAGCTGCAGCCGATGCAAATGCTGCCATCAAGTCAATGTCCGTCATCGCTGATGGGTGAGCCGATTTTGGAGCGAGTGAGACAGCGGATGGGACAACGCCCTTTGAAAACAATCCCGCCTCCTCGGCCGAGATGCGCAGGGAAGACGAACAGAGGTCAAGTTTGGGCGGGAGACCGTTCCGATTAAGAGAAGACAACCAAATGACAGATGGGCCACCCATGGGTATCTGTTGAGTAGCTCCTTGTAGCGAGACTTGACCCGGAAACGGCATTGTAACATCGCCTGCCTCGGCCGATGACGCAGGTTCTTTGGGTCCCCGTACTCCAATAGAGCTTGCTCAGCTTCTCATGCACGACGCTCCTCCCGAGCATGATCTCGCAGTGTCGCTTCAAGATTGAAACGGCACACGGCTGGCCGGACAGTGTTCTAGAAGGCAGATGGGCAAAAAAGAGACGCTCGCCAATCATGATTCGATGGTATCACAGATCTCATCATATTTTTCGAGTTCACGACCAAGAGACGCCGTCAATGTGCGTTGCGGGTACGGGGCATACTGGTACATCCCCCTATCGAGGCATGTAGCGTTAGGCAAAGTTTTCAACTCGGTGGACTATGCCGAGTCGTTTACCTACCATCTGCGTGTGTCTGCATAAAAGGCATAGATCTGACCCGTCTTCACAACCGTGTTCGCATTCTGATAGAAATCAAATACACCATTTGAACATGGCCTAACTTGCGCTTGCATTGAAGCATGACAACAATGCATGCAGCGTGAACGTGTACGACAACTTCTCAATCCGAGCCTTGCCAAACATTCCCAACACCCGGCGTCGCGGTGTGTGTTCAAACATGGGCGAGTGTCGGAAGAACACGTGCATGTCACCAAACAACCCTGCACGGCTTCGCGATGCAACCTGAATGGAGCTCCACGACCGCGCCTTGTTCAAGACGTACACCATACCGATCACGGTGCGTGCCAGACACGCATAGTAGCACAGCACGAGGATGTGCCAGAGCATCTCTGGTGTGACCGCAGTCGTCTCGACGAGGACCGAGAACGGGTCACGGAGGAGCAACGTATACGTGAGCGACGTCCAGCTCCATCTGGCAGCAGCCGCTTGACGATGGTCTGTTTGATGGCCTCCTTCCCGCCATCCGGTAGCCCTTCCAGTTCAATCTTGGCCAACGAGACCAAACATCCGAGCAGAGACCATATCATCCATACCTACATCTCCGTCAAAGTGTCCACGACGTTCCCCTCTGCGCTCACGGCTGTCCCGTGCGACGCGACCTCGATCGAGGAGATCGTACACCCGATCCGCTCCTCTGGCAAATAGATCCCCGAACCCCGTTCGCCCAGATTGGGCTCTGCTCTCTCCCGCAGATGCCGCGTCTGCTGCGAGGCCAGCTTGGCACCGTACATCACGCTGTCCAACATCTTGTATGCTTCAGAGTTTTCCCTCCGCCGAATCTGCACCGCATAGTTGGGTTCCTGCGCGCTCCAAAAGACAAACTCGCCCGTGCCAGTCCGGAACTGCAACAGATCCATCGTCGCGTCCAGTTTGGACTTGAGGATCGATATCCCCACCGTGCGGACCCAACCCGGGAAGGGGACGTCGGTTGCCGGGAGCGTCGACGGCCGAGAGATGGGGAGGGTGATGTTACCGAGGCTCTTGCACAGCGGGCAGATGTACTCTTTCCGAAGAACGTTTTCTGGATGGTTTCGTGTCGCATGCGAACGGCGCCGCTGACGAACGGACGTGTTGTAAACTTGAAAACACCCCATTTTCATCATGTGGGCCGAAAGTGCGCATAAGTGTGAACAAGCAGAGTGCTAAGTTGCTGGTAGCTAGGGTTGATGACGGCAGTTCCAGATAGTTCCGAACAGTTCCAGAGATTCCGGTTAGGTACACAACAAAGTGACCGGAAGTGACCGGGAAACTCGGAACTCGGAACCGGAAACTCGGAAGCGTCGAAAAAGACCGCTTCAGGGGCTAATTACACTGATAAAGCGCATTACATTTCATAGCCACCCAGCAGTCGACACTCGAGTCACAGCGGGCAGCCAGGAGACTCCTGCATGTAGTAAATGGTTTTTATTGACCTGCATCCGGGGAGTCAGTCGCGGTGGCGATAGGAGCACGCTGCGCGCGAACAGTCGGCGATAGCGTCGGTAGTGGCGGGGTGCAACGAAGACCCTAGAAAGTAATACGTCATTTCCTTGCTTTTATCTACTCACTTCACCCGTTCTCTACCCCACCTCTCCCCCATGCACGTATGCATGTGCGGTCATGGATCTGTAGACCCCAGTGCCAGGTATGGATCATTTGAGATCGATCCGCATTCTGAGCTGAGTTGACTCGTACTGGTGATCTCAACACGCTGCTTCTTTCCTGCTCCTGTTTTGCCTACTTCCGTTCATCTCTGTCTATCAGATTATCTCATCATGTCGGAACATAGCTACAACAATCATGTACTACGCTATGACATGGTCAGATGACTATCGAATTTCGATCATGAACGATGAGACATACTTGATATCGTCGTTTGCTGCGGTCATTGGCATGTGTGGCATCCATATCCGCCTTTCGTTTGAGCCCACTATGCCATGTCTTATAGCGACTGTAGGCAGTGCTCCATATGCCGTCAGCAACAGCCGAACGTATCCGATCCCAATCGATGGGACACACGGTAGGTGTCCACTGGCGAATGTCACGTATTTGGTCGGATTCGGGCTCTGCCTCCTCCCCACTGCGGCCCACCACCTCAAAGAGAGTCAACAGTCGTTCAATGAAAGGGTCCTTGTCGGCGTCGTCTTCACCACTCGCCTTACCCGCATCCTCCTCACTTGCATCCTCTCCGGAGTCTCCACTCTCGTCCGTGTCATGGTCTTCTAAGTCTTTGTCAAATACGTGTAGACATCATTTAGACTAATGTCGACTCACGATAGCAAGAATCGTCCGACTTCCCCAAAACATCCAATTCCTTAGTATAATGAAGAACTACATCTCTCACCCTCTCCAAACCCTGCGAGAACATAGAGCAAGCGTCGCTCATGTCGTCGTTCGGAAACATACACTATAAACATGACCTGTAAGAGAATGTCGCGAAGCACTACCATAGAATCTCACCCCTTTGGCATATCCGTCCGGCCTGGTACCATAGACATCGATGGGAGCCTTTGACTGGCGAACCCAGACGTGTATCTCAATCTTTTCAATCTCGATCCAAGTCATGTTGTGTGCGACGACAGGTCCAAATTCATTGTTGTCGTTACGCGGGGGAAACCATTTGTCGGGACGTTGCACACGCTTTGTCACAAATGCCCTATTAAGCTCCTTGTCAGTAGGGGAAGTGTATTTTTTCTCGCGAATTAAGAGCTTTGCCACTAGCATGAGGGCAGGGAGTTCCTTAGTATACATGTCGAGCTTGCGCATCACAGAGGCATCGCTCTGGGAAAAGGCACATTCCAACACCATAAGGCCACGTGACATGTACAGTCGGGGGTCGCAGCACCTGGCAGAAATGTGCATGTAAATGTCAGGTTGCGACGAGATCATATTGCCATCGATGCTGCCATTGGCATCAACACGGATCGTCACAACTTTGAGGTCATGACCAATGGTATTTGTTGCAGACAAAAGCTCGAAGATGAGGGGACCCAGTGGCGCCTCGTGAGCCGCACTTGGGATAGTCCATATGAGATCCCGATCGAGTGGGAAATACGACAGTCTAAAATGAAGCTAGTTAGGAAATTCTCGATCTGAAAGACTGAAGAGAACACACTTGACACAGGATTTATCAGCTTCGCCCTCCAATACGTTCATGATTTCGCGATACTCTTCTGGGGTAACTTCATTGAAAGTCTGTGTGCGAACGACGCCACCTCGTCAGTAGTTAGTATTTCAACGATCACCGAGAATCACCTGGGGCACATGATGCATGTCTGTGTTCTGCGATGCTTGTATGAGCGATAAGATATGCTTGAACTTCGCTGGCAAAAATACTACTGAAATCAGTGTGCACAGGATGGATTTGCGTATGTCTTACGCACTAGAAGGGTCGACGATATCTTCTTGCTCTAATACCTCCAAATGGGCTGTTTGGATGAGTGGAGCTACGGCGGGAGCGCCCGGAGCGACTAAGCTCGACAAACAGGCGATTGGGCTCAGACCACTTTGTTCATGAGATATGGTAGAGGCAGATCCGGTAGGTTGAGGGCTTCGCTTCCTGGCTCGGATCTGTGGAGAAGGGGACTCGAGGTGTAAGGAAGAAGGTATTGTAGGGCTACCTCGCCTTGACCCATTAGAAGGGTGAAACGAGAGCATCTGTGGGATACACGGACGCCGATGAGCGCTATAATGCTCGCCGAAGTATGTAGTCATTGCGAATGTGAGGGTGTGGCCTTGAGGTGTGATGGACTTTGAGCGTAGCTGCCACCAGACATTCCTGGGAAAGAACTTCCTGTTAGCCAAGGAAGGAGTTTCTTCTTTTTCTTTTTCTTCTTTCTGGACAAGCGATAAGAAAAGAAGTTGCTCCCGCAGAGTCGCGGACCAATAGTACCTGCAAGTCTCATTGGCGCAGTTCAGTTTGACTCTTTTGACTCCATCGTCAATTCAATAGCACCTTGTCCGCCACCATTCCTTACGGTCGCAGTATGCTCTGTGTGTGATGTCAGCATGTCCCAATCACTCCTCTTACTTGCTTGTTCCCTGACCTGCATGCTGTCTCATAAGATGACTTACAGGTCATTTATGGTGACTCATTACAAGCAATGTGTCTGGTACCTGTGGGTTTACCAGCAGTACCATTTCCTGGGGGAAGGCATTGAAATGGATACCAACAATCTGCGTGCTCCCAGGCACCTGGGAGCAGAGTCAAGTATCTCGTGCCCCATGTCATCTGAAGCACTGTTGGCGGAGGAAAGAAAACGTATCACCAACTGAAGCCGATATAGCAAACGAGAAGTCAACTAGTGAGGCCCAGATCTCTCGCGAGCAGAGCAGCGACCGAACCGTCATTGACAGGATACACAGAACTGCTTAGACTACGAAGGACATTACTCTAGAACGAAACTGTAGACCACCTCGTGTTTCTGTCATTGCCCACCAGATGTACCAGGCCAGACGGATGATACAACTGTCATCAAAACGTGGAACACAACATGAAATTAGCGAATCTGTCAGAAAATCAACGAATCACTTGAGTGCCAGGGGGGCTCACCAATGGTATCACGGTGCGATTGTACGAGTCTTGATTGCACGACGGCCAGGTTGGGTGTGAAGTGAGAGGAATGGTAGCTCGAGACAGCGCAGAAGTGTGGAGGGATGGCATACGAGAACAGTTGTTGTGAAAGAGCGATGTTGGCACCAGTAGAGTGGGGAAGATCAGAGCATGGGAATCTGAGAGACGTATCAGCCACCAGGAAATGAGATACTGTGAAAAATGGCACACCGGACGTCATAGAAGATGCTGGCAATAGTAGAACTAGTGTGAAGAGAAACGTGGCGAACGCCGACAAAGGGGGGTATGCTGCAGGGAGCACGCCGGACGTCAGAGACGTTGGTAACGACGAGAGGGGAGGGGCGATGTGGACAGTCGGGACGTAGACGTGTGGGAGCGAGGTATGGCGCGGAGAGTACGCCGGACGACAAGCACGACGGCGAGCACTACGACGGCGGCCGGAGCATGACGGGTTGAGGAGGATCAGGCAGATTAGGGCGTGGCTTCGAGCCTGCGGATGAGAGCTGTGGCCTTCCGAGACCACCAACGTTAAGCATATGCTCTATCGGGGGAATTTGCTGAACCATGCATATACTACGTGGCCTGCGGCAGCGGGGACACCGGTTGCAGTGTGGGTTGAATGACTCGAAACGAGTAGGGAGGACATACCGACTCGGAATGACACGATGTCGACGTGGTGTCGCACGCACGACGATGACAACGAGGGCGTCATGTCGACGTCATACCCACGTACCACCTTCTCCACCACTCGGCGCGACGATCGTGGCAGGGCCATCACTAGATCTCTGAGATTGCATTTTGAGAGGAGCTCGAAGTCGATCACACGGCCGATAGGCTTCACTGCCTCCACCGAAGTTCGAGTGATTGTACCCCTACTAACTAACTGACTAGCACTGCGGGTCTGACTTCGCCAAATCTGCTGAGTTGCTGAATCAGCACGCCTGAGCATGGCCGTCCGGCCAACAACCGCTTTGCACCACCACCACCGCCACCATCTACTCCCAACTTCCAACTTTGCCCTATGTGACAGATCAGCGACCAGTTGCCGTCTCGCTTGTCAACAGCTCGCCACACCACCTCAGTTTCGCCGCAGGGCCGATCCACATCGTGAATCCATGGACTCCAAAATCGCTGAAGACATCACCCCCGTCCATGGGGCGCTCGACCAGCCTCACACCACAGACTTTCTCGCCAAGCTTTTCCCGGACGACAAGCTATTCCCTCCCTCAGCTGCCGCTCGCAGCCCGAGCCGCGGCGACCTAGGCCAGTAGGCATGCAACCTTTGGGAGTACTGCCCTGACATGTCCGACCGGGGAGGAGAAAGTTGCACAATTCTTCAACGGTGTAATGCAGCATGTCCTGGATTCCTTTCTGTGCACGAGGTAAGTGGTCTAAAGTCTGTTTTCCATTCCACCGTCAACTCTATGATAGACGATGGACCGGAAAGGCGGCCAACAATCCCGTGGATGGTTTGAGCGGTGCCACTCGCAAACCCGCAAAGGAGGAGGTGATCACCAAACGCGGCGCAGCATGCGAGAAGTTCGACATGCGAACTGACATTTATGCCATGGACGAAGTGAAGAAGTACAGCGAAGACAATAAGGACTCCTATGTCGAACTTGCTGGAAAAGCCGTCTTCCTCCTTGAGGCTCAGGATGGGTGGTGCGCAACACTTGGCATTCGACTCCTAGGCACACCCATCATCCTTACCCTGTTCGACCGCGGAGGCTCCATCTCCACTCACCCCTCGACATCCATCAACTCCCTGCGGAATTCTTCTTGGAATCACGTTCGCGGACGGAATCACGCTCGACTTCGATCACACCATCACCCCCACTCAAAATGGCCGAAAGAACATTCGAATACTTGTGCGGGGCAATGGATACGTCATTCTCGCCGACACCCTGCTCTTTTTTTCTGGCTCGTTGCACAGCTGGGGCACCACCGTGTGGAAGGGCACAGTCACTATTGACGAACTTGAGGAGGTTGTCGTCGTCGAGGATTCTTGGGTAGATCCGCTACGACAGGACACTGAAGGTAAAAATCTTGAGCATCCTCGAGAAGGCCAATGTCAAGCGCGCACCGAGGTTCGTCCACGAGCAACAAGTTCAGACTTGACATCCCGTCACTCGGGACTTCCTCAACTATTCGACTCATATCCTCTGTTCCCTTGTCGGCGGTTGCCCTCGATCCTCGTACAGTCTGCGTGTCTTGTCCCGTCTGGTTTCGAAACCAAGGGGCTATCCGATCTTTGACTTCTTGAGCTACTTGTCGGACTTCTCGACTGTCTGTGCGGTGCGTACAAGTCGTTATTCATGCTCCAGCGTTGACTGTTTGCATCTTTATAGCCCATCGTGACGCTCTCAAGGACGCCGGCGTACTACACCGCGGTGTCAGTCCTTTCAATCTCCTCGTTCCGACACATGACGACCTTGACGCCGACTTCATAAATCGAGTGCTCCAAAAGCCTGAGAGAACCAAGATCCACACAAGAATCCAGAGTTTCTCCCGTCGCGGTCTTCTCGGCGATTGGGGCTACGCTGTCCCAGTCAGTGTTTCCCCTTCCGACCGGCTTATTCTGGGCGCCACTCCTGTAATTCGTGTCGACGGCAAAAAGAAACCGCTATCTTGGACAGACTTGAAAGGCACGCATAGTGTCGTCATTCCCGTGGCCGACGAACCCCTCCCGAGCGATTCTAGTTTCTCGGCGGATGCAAGCTCCCTTCAGCGTACGGTACGTTCGTTGTCAGTCTGTAGCCTGTATTCGACATTCCTGATATGCCCCAGGGGTCGTGGGCGTGGATGGCTGCAGAGCTCAGCCACATCGGACCCAGAAAGCCGGTGGTACATCATAGTCACCGCGACTTGGAGTCGTTCTTCTACGTCTTGGTCGGCATTTGCCTCCTGTGTGACAGGCCTGGCAGACTCAATCCCTCCAAAGTACTTGCACGCTGTTTCGACCCTTCGACAGGAGACGGTCGCATATGGATGGCGGTGAGCGAAAAGCTGTTAAAGAAAAGCCATTATACAAGTTCTCTTGACTGACTTCGCAATGCATTGTGATGCCATGAAGACATTTATGGTGATTGAGAGCGACTCAAATTGTCATCAACATTGACTAGTGTTGGAGCTTTTTATTTCTAATATGCCTTGTACACCCTCTTGTCCGTCAATGTATATAGTGCTACTCTGTATTCTGTGAGCTTAATGTGCATGTTTCTTGTGCAAATTTCTAAGGAGTCGGGAACTTGGTGCCTTGCACCGCTACGATTAGGTCCGGACTCATCGACCACGACGACACTCTTCCTCACTGTCCGTGGTTCACTGCGGACCGTGGTATACCATGGGCAGTGTCTCCGTCCACCGTGCGACGATCGTCATCGTTCGCACTGTCCCCCCAGATCAACCATCCCCCCGTCACATACCATGCTCCCATCGCACACGGTCCCCTTGTTCCTCCGTTGGGTACTGTCTCTGTGTCCCTCCATGCGCTGACCGCCGATCGAGTAGATTTTTTCCTATAATCCTACACTCCGCGTTCTGTGCACGTTTGACTACTTCCTCGCTGCACCAAATTCTCGGATTGGTGCCGACTGTGCCCACAAGCTTGGGCCTCGAGTTGAACGCCATCACAGATCGGTGGGACAAGGACACTACGCATCTCGTCGCCTATAGCCCTGACCATCCTTACCGCTCACAAGGCATGGTCATAGAGGAGTCGTCACTTGCCGCGCTCGTCAAGATTGCAAAATATCACAAGAGGCGAGCACAGCGTTCGCAGACGCCAACACGAGGGGAGTCGGTGGGCCTGGGCCCGCGCTCGCATGCCATATGTTGTATGTCACACCCCACCCACCCATGCATGCACCCGTGCACTCGCATGTCGCATTTCAATTCACTGCCCAGTCATGCCTGCACATTCTGCCTCACCCTGCCCACCCACGCTTGCACGGCCTCACCCCACCCGCTCGCACCCGCCTTACCCCACCTGCCTGCTCGGACTCGGACTCGGATTCGGACTCGGATGGTTTAGTTGGAGGAACAGAGAGGGTCAGACGACGTGGGCAATATGGAACGTCGTCGAGACACACCTTCGCCACCTGAGACCGCTGAACACACGAGCGGAAGCAAACCTGCCACTAGGGTATGGGCATGGCAACGAGACGCCCATACCCATCGCCCACACGGGGCGAGCCTCGCCTGTGATACACCTTGAGGGTAGTACTAGTAGCACCTTTGCGCACACCTGTATGTATCTCTCCTCGAACTCGTGATGGTTTCCTCGTTTTGGCCCCCTGGGTGCTATGCCGACCGATGCTCTGGGATCAGGTCTGACCAGAGCGTGCGGTGCCTCGAATTCACCTTGATGTACTTGATGGCAGTCGAAGACAGGGCTGACTCGGCTCGGTCATCGTGCCCGACAGCGCAACCCGAGTGCTAAGTAGAGGAAATGAAAGGCTCACCTCAGCCTTTGCCCAAAGGGAATGGAAGCAAGAACAACTGACGAAGTCGCAAGGAATAGGATGCGTGCTTGCACAACTTTGACTACGCACAAAAGAGGATATGGACCGAGGAGAAAAGGAATGGACGAAAAGGTGCTGCCGACTCGGTGTTCCGGAACTCGGCAACACGGAAATGATTCCGGCTAGGTCCCCGACGCTTCCGAGCGGTTAGGGTCAGTTCGGAACCCGGTCAAGTGGTTCCCGAGTCTGGAAGCGATCGGAAGTGCGGGAAAGTTTGGGAAAGGAAGGGGCAAGCGTAAATATCCACTTTGTGGAAATAATCTCTCGATCTCTGACATATATTTGCATGCTCAAAACATAGTGTGAACAGACAGACTGCTGGCTAAAAAAAAAAACTTGACCCGGCGGGACTCGAGGCGATGTAGGCCGTTTTGATGTTTCCGCTCGGAAAGTGGTCATGCCTTGGCCAGGGAGGGACCCGTCAAACTTACGGTCCGGACTCATTCGGAACGCAAGGACATGTTCAGAAGACGGCAAGGGAAAATAGAGGGTACGTTGTGCGAATACTACCATACATCTCTAAATTTGATGCACTCGAGCAACAGCTCCGCCGCTTCCGAGACTTCCCGGTCATCCGGCAAAGCTTCCCGGACGTGTTTGACGTGCCACTCTGCCAGGATCGGGGCGGCACCCGCATCGACCATCCGGAGCGCATATTGCAGGATAACTGTCCTGTGTGTGACTTCCTCTTCATCCTTGCCCCTTTGTTTCAGCAGTCGCAACAGGTGCTCGGTGTGGAACGCGATGATCAGGCTTTCTTGCATCCAAGAGCGTTTGGGTGCGGGGGGTTCTTCGACGCCCCCTTGGCAAGGGGCCGGACGTTCGTTGGTCCGACTATGATCTGAAACCTGGAGATGAAGCAGGTCAGCATGTCGGTTTTCCGCGATTCAGTGCTCTCACCCGAGCCCCTGTGACCCGGCTCGACGTTTCTCCGTTGGGACTAGCTATTGGATCAGGTCAGGGTGATTCGAAGAGATGGATCGATCGAACACGCACCGTTTTCATTGAGCGATCGGGGATCGTCGGGAGAGGGCGTGCCCACAACTACGGTCGAGGAAGTACCGAGGTCCATTGGCAAATCCATATGGTCACTGTCATCGTCGTCGCGCTTGGATTCGGAGTCGGAACTGAATTCGAATTCAGTGCATATGTCCCACTCATCCGCAAACGGATCATAACGCCTCTGTGCATCGCTATAATTTGACCAGATATTTTGGTAGTGGTCATGACCGACAGGGGTGCGAATTCGATACCCGTTTTTCTCATCCCAAGTGAAAACGTTAGCGCCCTTCCGTCCGGGAGCACGGTGGCCACTGGCATGCTTGCTCCGTTGCTCACGAATTTCCTTATTTCTGGATGTCTCCTCTGATGCAGCAGCCATGTTTTTCAGTGCCCGCCGAGCAAAGAATTCCTTCCATGTCTCTCCAGGTCTCTGACCACTCCTTTTAACAGGAGGTGGAACAGCATGGACAGGGCCAGAGGGGGCCTGCTGCACAGAGGGGGGGATGTCAATAGAGATAGATGGGCCAGGCACATTCACTGCATCTCTCAGCTGTGATCTTGAGGGACAGAGGTCGTTGATCCACTCGATATCTCTCGAGCTCCCTTTGATACGTCTGAAATTTGGATTCCCGTGCGCGTCACAAGTGCCCCAGCAAAGATAGACCGGGACAAACGCGTCAAACATGTGACGCGCATATGGCAGAGAAGCCTTGTCAGCAACATCCACCACAGCACCCACTCTTGGGTCCAAAGAAGAGAACCTGTTCAAGGGGGAATTTCGAAGCATCTCGATCTTGGTGGGCGAAACACCTTTGGAGAGCAAGATCTCAATCCAAGCGGGATCGTTGTGCGAAATCGCCCACGAGCAGAGTGTGATGAGGTTTTGGAAGGCGAAGAGTGCGTTCTTCGCTGCCTTGTGGGCAGCATCCTCTGTCAGAAACGATCGCGTATAGTTCGCGTCAGAAGGCACAGGCCTGGTGATAACATCGGGAGAATGTTTGACTGGAAGAGCTGTGAACACTTGGGTAAGGAAGTCATCGAGCTCCAGCCACTTGGCAAGGAGATCGGGGTGGAGGGCAAACTTGCCCTCCGAGGGAACGATGGGTATGGGTATATGGAAGTAACGAAGACAAACGAAGAGCGGTCCCGAGCAGACCAAAGCTCGCTGCGCATATGGCAAATGGGGATGGCGTGCAGACAGGACACGTAGTCTCCTGAGCTGGTAAACGAAGTCAAAGTCGAGCCCACCGACAGGTGGTAGGATGACCGCCGGTGGTGGGACTGATGCATTCGGAGACGTGAAAACCCGTCCTGACTGGGGATCGACGAACGTATTCGTTTGCATCGGTGGACTGAAATATATGCCAATAGTTAGTGTTTGTGTTTTGAGAAATCTTCAGAATGGTACTCACCGAGGCTGATATCCGGCGACTGGAGGATGCGCAATGAACACGAGCAGAGATTCGAACTTCCTTAAGCGTCAATCATCATCGAGCATGGAACGGGCTTGAACTTACTAGGCACTGGCACGTAGGATGTGGGGAAGGAGACGGATTTTCGTAGGAGGGCAGAAGCTCGTCGACGTAAACACTGACGAGAGACAAGAGATGAGGAAAGAGTTTGTTGACGTAAACGCCGATGAACCGTGACACAGAGACCAGAAGAGACTCCTCAGCGTAAACACCGACGAGTTCAGCGACAGGAAGAGAAAACGTTAATGTTGAGAGGGGACAACAATGTAAACACGTTAAATGAAGGTCCGACAATAGACGTCCACTCAATCTCGGCTATCACCGCAGGGTTGGCTTTTCAAGTGTGGAGATCTACGGGAGTAGGTGGGTACGGGAATGCTCCTCGGTCACCTGTTCAACGCCTGTGTGGATTTAATATGAAACTTGATTGTCTGAACATTCTGCTCAGCTCCATGTGTTGTATACTTGTGTTGTTATGGTTCGTCCGTCAGTCGGAGTGCATGCTGCATGGGTAAGCTACAGGCAGTAACGGCGAGGCAAACCCTCCCATGATACTCGAACCAGTGTAGGAAGTCCGCAGACACTGAACTCCAACCCACGCTTCCGACTGCTTCCGGCTGGGTCCGCGCACTTCCCAACGCTCCCCAGCTCGGAAGCATCGAAAACGTGGTTCTAACCTAGCAAATCTTTCCGTGTTCCCGAGTACTGGAACACGCTCGGTAACAAGTTTCCACTCATTCTCAGTCTCCTGCTTCTTCACTCCAAATTCCCTTTCGTGGATAGCTGGAGTTGTGCAAGCGCGTCTCCCAACATAAAGAACGACTTTCTCGGTTGTGAGCATCCTATTTCTTTTCCTTGCTTGCCTACTGTATCCGACAAGCATTCTGGAAGTGACCGGAATGAAAGCGGGAATCCGGAATACCGGTTCCAGAACTTGCCCGGTTCGAGAGGCTTATCAAGGTGATCGATGATTAGCAGGCAATTTGCCTAGTCCTGTTCGGGAAGTTGTCGGGAAGCGTGCTGCCACCCCGAGCAAGCTGTAACCCTTCCAAGTTTGCAAGTCCCCAGATACATATAGGAACTAGCGGAAGTACAATGGGCGAGCGAAAAACACGGCCGTTGGGCTGCGCGCGCTCGCTCACGGACAGGGCCTGCGAGATGGTGGAGGCGGGTCAGAAACTTACCTAACCTAAACTAGTTTTCGCCGTACTCAGGGGCTCCACTTCTGGATCTACCACTACCAAACCAGTCAGCCACGTTGCTGCAAGGATCCTCTTGCATGACGTTCGTTTCAACCGTGGCGTCTTGGATTACGCCCCATTTTCTTATTGGGCCATCGTAGAGTTGACTTTAGGGTTCCAAAGTCTCCAGGTCTGGGCACCGAAGAGACTCGTAAGAACTTGGGAACACTTAGGAGCGACGGTACCATGCTTCCGACGCTTCCGAGCGTGCCTCGTTCCAAAGTGCGGGAAAGTAACTCCCAAGTACACTTCCAAATCCGGAAGCGATCGGAAGCACGGGAAAGCTGGGCCAAGACTCGGAAACGACAAAAGAAAGAACGGACGTCACTTCGCTTTCGGGGAGTAACGTCGTAATTACTGACGATAGAATAAGAACCATGGCGATCAACCGACATGGGCAGTGTCCGAAAGCCGACACTTCCCTCATCGTTCTATAGCGTCAGACGACGTGCCATCTATACGTCAGAGTAAGCTACGGCCTCAGCCTCGTAAACGCCATGCCAATCTGCGAGTCCCCTCCGGTTTCTTCACGCGGGTATCCTCCACTGCCTGATCCTTGGGCTTTCCCTTCTTCCGTCTATCTTTTGACCTCGGTGCCCCAGAGGCACGGCTCCAAACGTTCCCTCGCCCCTCGCGTTCATGTTTTCTCGTTTTCATCACAATCTTTCCTTTCTGTGAGCAACGTCCTTTAGTGGATGACTGCTGGACAACATACTGGCCACTAACCTTTAAATAAAACGCAACTTTGCCCCGACGCACCGTTTCATATCTCTCTGACTTTGTCGACCGTGTCGTCGCGACGTCCTCGACAACTATTTCCGAGCCGCTTTCGCTCGGAGTCTCCTCACGGCGTTCCTTGACGTCCATGGTCAGACGGGACGGCCCCGGGCCTTCATCCGGCCCATGGTCCATCCGATCATTCGAAGCCTCATCGGTATCCTGGTGGCCGGATCAACCCTGTCGGTACCTTTCGGGCCAAATACCCACATCTTCGCGCCACAAAAGCGATGCAATTCTGCACAGTAACCTTCCACGCACGTCTTGATGAGTCTCTGAAAGTTCGAACACCTTCATAGCATGTCGGATGCTCGCCTCGTAACCGCTGCTCGTCGTCACCAACCGGACACCGTTATCGACGCAAGGAGCAGCGATACAGACAACCCTATCGAACGTCAGTGTCAGGGGCGTCATCGGATCCCACGCGATCCATTCGTGATCCTTGACAACATAAACACCACATTTGCGGACGTATATGTCGCCGACTCGACAGGCATGCTCCCGAGTGGGCGGAGGCGCATGTCCACCATGGAACACCCGGGATACGACCGGGAAGATCCCCTCCGGGGTACGTGGCCGGATGGTGACGTATCGGTATACGTTTTGGGACATGTTGGGTGCTCGACCTCGTCCGTGGTTCGGTTCGTCGCTGTGGAGGCAAGGGGGCATTACATGCCTCTGCCACGTTCATGGCTACCCATAGCACTGCCACGGTTACCTCATCATACCGACGCATACGCCCTGACTCCTTGTGTGTGACGATTGCAGTGCTATTCCATGCCCGAGCAAAGAATACTACTGCTAACGGACGCGACCGTCAAGCGCGAGTTGCAGGAAATGCACAGGGCAAAGTAGCCATGACGCTCCAACACACTCTGTGCGCACTCTGTCACGCTCTGGCGTGTACCCCGCCAGATGCTACAGATTCTCTCCTCTGGGTGATGCCAGAGCCTGGCAGAGTCTGTACGACCCGTTTGCTGTACTCCGCCAGACTCTGTCGGACTGTCTGGCACACTCTGGCACACTGCGCACATACTCTCTCCATGAGGACTGGGTGTAAGGGAGCGTTGGCCATGACTATCGTCGCAAGCGTTGCCACGTCCATCACAGGCAAACTGGCAGGGGCAGGCAGCAGGCAGGAGCTTTCACACTGCTCACAATAGTTTTAAGCTCTGCTTGGATTTGCCTGCAGCATGACCCATGCCTGAGGCCTGAGGGTCGGATGCCCTGACGGCCGGAAAACCGGAAAGGTCGATTCCAAGACTTTCGTTTCATCAGACCCAGGCTTTTCTGTTTCAGACATGGAACCGCAGGGGCTTTTTGCTTGATCAGATTTATCCCCCCTATGATAGCGATCACCATATCTCGGAAAGTCTCGGAATTGAACTTGCCGGTTTTCCGGGTGTCCAAGTGTCCGAACTTGATCCTCAGCACTCCACTACCTGGCAGTCAGGGATATAGAGGGCACGACCGAGTCCCACCGTCCGTGGCTTACTGCCGTCAATTTATCTCCTTCACTGTCCACCGGGAGATCATCGTCGTCCTCCCCCATACCAGCGAGTGAAAACCACCTTCCTGCTACAAGACATGTGGCGGGGTGCGATGAATGAGTGAGGTGTGATATGCGACGTGCGAGCATGAGCATATGGGTGAGCCGCAGTGCGCAGGTGTGACCGGGCAGTGGGATGAGGTGAGCGCGAGCACCACATCAAGTATTTCTCGGTGCCACAAGACATCTTACGTCGCGGCGGTACCGATGGCATCACTCTCATCGCATGGTGCAGGGTGACAGCAAGATAGACGAGGTCGCGAGAGGGCAAGGTGGCAAAGGCCAAGGCAGCGACTAAGCGAGGGAGGGCGTTGGGCGCTTGTCGCCATCGCCATCATCGTCGTCCCCTTGTCCTCCATCTGTCATGGCTGTGGGGGTGCGGAGGCAGCGTGGGGTGCGTCAAACGAGCTTCCGAGCTCGTCGACGACTGGAGGAAACAAGGCCGTACGCCCCACGTATCGCCCACATGTCGTCCCCGTGTCCCCACTTCGCAAGGTGTGGTGTGGTTGCCCATGCGTCGGTGTCGTCCTCGTGGTCCCATTGGTGACCCATGGCATCATATAGCGGGATGGCCAGAGGTGGTGGAGATGGCAATGTGGGTGCAGTTGCACGTGTCATCGCCGTCATCAGTTGCACCTGGTCGCACCTGGTCGCCATGGGGTGATGCGAGGGGCATGGTGGCAGCATGTAGTGCATTGAACAAGGCATTGGTCTAGGCCTTGTCAACAACTGGGGATGGCATAGATTTGATGGCAGTAGTGTCAGATGAGCTGTTGGAGCTTGTTGATGGCTAGAAGGGACTTCAAGGCAGGATCAGATCAACCAAATGGCTTGAGAAAAGGCAACCACTCCAAATCCTACCAACCAGTTCCAAGGAATCCCTGAATACAATGGCACATGGCCTCCTGGGTAGGTCCCATTGTATCAGTTCACTTCCCTTGAAGACATGGCAGGTGTGTGGGTGTAAATGTGACCAGCCTGAACCCTACCAACCAGTTCCAAGGAGTCCCTGAATACAATGGCACATGGCCTCCTGGGTAGGTCCCATTGTATCAGTTCACTTCCCTTGAAGACATGGCAGGTGTGTGGGTGTGGTTGGTGACGCTTGCCGTCTCGAAACGTGCAGCTCTCTGCAAAGCGAATCGTGGGAATGGTTACCGATTTCCCGCGGTAGTTGGCAACCGGTAGATACTGGTTTTCTCAGCTCGTTCAAGCCTCAGAGATACAGTAGGGAACGTATGGAAAGCCGGACAACCGCGCTCAGTCTGCGGTTCGACTTCGACCGACGGGATACTCCATTTGGCATTGGTTATCGCCTGAAAAATGTTTACAAATTAAAAATTAAATCTGAGGAATTTAAATTTTAAAACAGCAGTCTGCCAAAATAACACAGTCACCTTCGTCGCCCGGCTCAAGCATTCCTGTACCGCGCCACCCACCACTCCCTGCGAATCGGCGCATACTGGCGCCATATTAAGAACCTTGAGGACCGTGCCATGTGCACCTCGTGCGACGGCCAAACCGAATCCCTGGAACACATCCTGTTCTCCTGCTCTAGTCCCGAACGCGGCACCATCTGGGACTTGGCCCGCGCTGCCTGCCCGGACCTTGCAGACACCCTGTCAAACCTAGACCTAGGCCTCGTGCTTGGCGCCGGATGTCTCACCTCCCCACCCGACGATCGGTCGCTGACAACGAAAGCTCGCTACCGCCGTCTTCGTATTATCATTACAGAGTCGGCATACCTTCTCTGGACGCTGCACTGCGAGCGCGTAATTGGCGAAAAACGCCACACCCTGCACGAGATTAGAGGCCGCTGGACAAGCAAACTGAACTTCCGACTAAATTTAGACCGCCGCCTGACGACCATGCGATACAAGCGTATTTCTGTACCCATAGTGCAACTCACCTGGGGGCCCATGCTACGGCACGTTCCCCACGTTCCCCGCGACTGGGTGACGAACCTTGAGGTTTTAGTGGGTATTGGCCTGCCCGGCCCTCTGCACTTACCGAGGCCCCCCGGGCAGTGACCCGAGCCCCACACCCCCTACCCCTTAGGGCGTGCGTAAATGCATTTTCTCCTCGGACCGCCGGCCCCGGCCAACGCCTTAGCGTATTGTGTAGGACTAGGTTAGCCAGGTTGCTACATAATAACATCGCTTGTCCAAAAAAAAATAATAACAACGCAGTCGATTTTGGTACATGTTCCCTTCTCCCTCTCTCCACGCTGCTACGTTACCCCCTCGCACAGCCCTCTGGAGCCACCTCGCCCTCGCCCTCCATCACACCACAACAACCTGCTGCAGTGCTTGTGTCATTGACAAGCACCTGACGTGGCGACAAGGACAGCGGCAGGACAACAGGACGACAACGGCGCAATGTCGTCGACGGCACAACGCTGCCAGCGCCATCGCGACAATGTCGTTGATGGCACAATGCCCCCAGCGCCATCACGACGACGAAGACAAGTCCCCTCAACTGTTGATGAGCACTCAACATGCGCGCTCAACGGTGTCCTTGCCTGCTCGCCACCTTGTCCACCCCCACCCTCACTTGCTCACTCGTGATCCCCTCACCTTCCACCACATCTGTCCAAGCCGTCAACGAGCCCAATGGCTCGTTCGACGCACCCTGCGTCACCCTCCCGTCTGCCCCAGCTGCTGATGAGCCCAACGGCTCGTTTGTTACGCCGTTCACTACCTCCATGCCCTCCTGCGCCGTCAACGGGCCCAACGGCCCGTTCAACGTGCTACACGCCACCTCCACACCTCTTGCGCCATCGACGAGCCCAATGGGTCATTCGACGCACCACATGTCGCCCTCCTGTTCGCTACAGCCATCAACAAGCCCGACGGCTCGTTCAACGTGCCACTTGCCACCTTCACATCCACTTGCACCACCGGTGAGTCATTGGGCTCGTTCAATGTACCCTGCTCGCCCGCCCGTCCACCCCAGCTGTCAACAAGCCAACGGCTCGTCAGACGCACCATGCGTCGCCCTCCCATTCGCCACAGCTGTCAACGAGCCCAATGGCTTCGTTTGACGCGTTGCTTGTCACCTGCACACCCCCTTGCGCCATCGACGAGCCCAACGACTTGTCAGACGCGCCATTCGCCACCTCCATAGCATCTTGGTGCTGGTGCAATGACGACTGCAAGGGTGCCACGATGGGGAGGGAGCCGTGGCCAAGACCACGACGTGACGCAGGTGAGGATGCAATTGCGACCATGACTACGACGTGACGAGGGCCAGGACCAGTGTAACAGGAGCTGTGATGTAATGACAGACGGTGCAATAGCAGAGGCTGCAAATACGAGGTGCCTGCAAAGGGCAGCAACGACGATGCATGCGCCACCATGCACTTGGGGACGACCGCAACAACGACCACCAGACGTGACGAGGACGGGGTGATGAAGACACCATAACAGCCGCGACGTGACAGGATGTGTGCCACTGGGAGGACGTGCAATGGGTGTCGTGAGGATCACGACGTGACGAGGACGGTGTGATGAAGACGCCATGATGACCACGACACGAGGAGCGCGATGGATGGTGTGATAACATGCGATGGGGAGGTTGCGATGACCACAACACGATGAGGATGCTACGATGAGGTCAATGTGACCACCACCACGGACAAACGGGATGCTGCAGCAAGGTTGATATGATGCCCACGACACGACAAGGGGATGGGAGGGGATGCTGACAAGGATAGACAGTAGTATAGTACATCTGTATGTAGCTCACAAAACAAATATGTTTCTAAAGCTATTGAGGAAGGTGGATGAAAGAAGTGGAATTTTGAAAAAAAGCTGTACTGTCTGCTGTCTGTGCTGTCTGTACATCATCTGAGTCTACGGTCTGTACACGCATGCGACGCCATACAATGCAAGGTATGTGACAGTGGGGAGAAATAAAGTGTGATGAGACAATAAACGCAGTGATGTGACGCCATACGATACCGGGCCTATAATTTGCTTATTGTATTTTGGCAGACCGCCGTTATAAAATTTAAATTTCTCAGATTTAATTTTCGATTCGTAAAAATCACCCCCCTTGGTTCCGACGCTTTCCGGTGTTTCCGCGCTTCCCGAGGCTTCCCGAGGGAACCCGAGCGTCGGAACTGGGGGATACGTTTACCTTGAGCTTCCGATCTTTTAAAGCTACTTGAAAAGCTGTGTAATCCGAACACCGATCGAAAACTCGTTCGCATCGCTATTCTTTATATAACGAGCATGTCTACCACTTCCCGATGTCTCTAAGACCAGGTAAAGGGAGAGGATGCCCACTACATAGTAGTAAAGAGAAATGGACAGCCGTCTCCAAAAGAGAAGCGAGGACTGACGAAGCCGTCCGAAAGAAAAAGCATTCACGCTGGGCGGGGAGGCACGCTCGCACAGCTTTGACCACCCAAGTGCGTTACCGAGCGTTCCGACACTCGGGAACACATGGCCCGCGAGGACGGCGCTTGCGGGGGACTCTGCAGGAAGCGCAGAGAAAGACTAGGAAACCGAGTTAAGAAAAACAAGAAAACGTATGTTTATTCCTTTCCCTTCTCTCTCCATGTCACTTGGTGTGGACTTTGTGAAACGGGATACTGGATCAAGTAAAAGTCGCTCAACCAGTTCGCCGGCACCCTCCGTACACAAGCTGGCATTTCTGAACACCCCTTGCTCACCATCCCACACACACACGTCCACTTCACCCGTTCACCCTTCTTTTTTATCCTTGCTTGTACGTTCAAACTGTTTCGACATCGGGGACATTCCGGTTTCGGAACTCCCCACGGGTCATGGCTGAGGGCGCCATAGACCATCATCTCGCTTGAAACGACCTAGAGCGAGTGGTCGTTCGATCGCGCCCGGTCGACGATGAATTCCACGACTGACCTTGGTAGAGGAGTCGTATTGCATGAGAACTGTGGGATACTTGGTCAGGAAATCTCTTTTGCCCCCGAATACCTCTATGAACGCCTCCATCACAGACATTCCCTTGCAATATAGTGAAACGCAGAAGCTATTGAGTGTGTCTGCCATCATCGGCGGGTTCGCGAACTTTGCCGAAAAACCCAAGACGAAGGTCAGATTTAACCTGTGTCCGCAGTCAGCATTGCCGGTCGGCGTACTCGGAGAACAGAAAGATCACGTCGTCATCAGCATCTCTAGATCCTTTCTACTTTCCTCGATGACCAACGTCGGTCCGCAAAACAACGCTACCAAGCCTTTCAGCACACTTTTCGACGAATAGACATAGTCCCGCAAGTTCGCCGACAGATGACGGTTTATCACCTCATGATCCAGTCAGCATCTTGCGCACGGACACCCAACCCGGAAGAGGGATCACACCTTGGATAACATTTCCGATCCTCTTCCGGATGCGACTTGGCCGGTCTCGACGATGCTGTGAGTCTCTACGGTGATCAACACCGGGTTGTTCTCTCCCTGCGGACATGTCTGACGGGTTCTGTGTGGCCCCGCTTTTCCGAGGTTGATCTCGTTGAAACACATCTGAGAGCGAAGCATGCAGTATTTGAGAAATGGAGATCTGAAATCTGAAATCTGAGCCGGTCTCACCAGTCCTTTCCAAAGCACACTCCCATATATGCCGGTCAGGGATGCTTTGAACTGTTCGCGGAGAGGGAAGTTCCTCAGTCCTTCCAAAGCCAGAGAAATCCACAGCAGTTCCTTGGTGCTCTCTGCATGCAACAGGCGCGTTTTCTCGCCCCGATATGTCAACTGAAGGAGACGTATAGATTCAATGTCGGACAGGCCGAGCGAACCGGTCACTCCACTCACCTGGAACGGAATCTTTGTTTTCAGGCAGCATGCAGGGCAAATGAATTTGGACTGCCCGTCCCCACTTCTCTGGAGTGTTTCGATCTCCTCCAGACTCAGACATCCCTGCACTGACGCGCCTTCTTCCAGCGTCATATCAAGACAGAATGCGAGCCGGCAGCCGTCTTCCTCGCAGAAGATGAGGTTCCCGTAGTCGTTGCAGCCACTGCACCTCTGTCAAACCAGACATCGCGACGAACTCGGAGTCAGACGGGAAACGAAGAGTGAGAGCAGACATGGAATATGAAAATGAACTGCGAACTGTGGACGAACAGAGCTCTCGCATGCCTGAAACTCACCGTGATGGACCGCGGTTCCGGTTCCGGTTCTGGTTCCTTCGAGTTCGAGTTCTCCCCCGACTTCCGGTCTGATGAGGTCCGGGAAGCGCTTCCGATAGTTTTATGTCCCGTAGAAAGTCCGGCTTTGAGCGAGTCTATGGGACGATGGTGGCGGCGGCTCGCCTGTGCAGACCTGGCGTTGGAAATTCTCAGCATCTGACTGGCAGAGGAGACGACTTTGGGAGACATGGTGACGATCTGCAGGAGGGGGCAGGAGGAAAAAGTCGGAGAGCTTGGCAGACGCCCCATACGGACTATATATACTCTGTCAGTGCCGCCCGCTCGGTGACCAGAGGAATTATTATTCTCGACCCTGCACTCGGACTGTAAAGAAAACTTTAAATTGCAAATGCTGCCGCGGTCCCTACTACGGTCTTGCGACTTCCGATTTCAAACAAAGTTACATCGGAACGATAAACTGCCGAGTCTCGAATCTAATGACTAAGCTTACTCTATCGGCGTCTTTACTTCTTCGATGCCTGGATCGCGTCCCTTGAAAAGACGTGATCGCCAGCTCCAGATCGGATATTCGCACACATAGATGGACATGTCGTCGTCGCTACTCCACATGTCCATTCATGCTCTGCGTCGCTCCGTCTCGAGGATGGCCGCCAGTGAAATATTGACTCATCAAAAGTGGAGTGAATTCCGATCGATGCCCTCTAACGTAGAAGTGGACGGTAGAAACGATCAGAACGATTCAGGTCGAAATTGAGATCGAACAGAACGTCAGAAACGTGAGCGAAGAGTTCGATGAGCTGACAGTACATGTAGGTCCAGGAACCTACGATGTTTACGGTCAACTCCCTCATGACCGATACCCATTTTAGCCCCACTGATGGCCAGACCGCCAACTCGAGGGTATACCTGGTCTGGCCATACTACGAAAACTGTCTGCCATGATCTTTGTGCTATTTCGAGTCCTGCGAGTGCTACATGCCTCCGAAGGGGTGTTGGTCGGGGGAAGCGAGTCACGCGGAGGGCACGTGACCTATCCCGGTTAATCGTTTTGGTTCAAGGCACTTCCCGACATTGATCCCTGCCACGCGTCGCGTCGAACCCGAAAGCTCATCACCGCTCGATTGATCCTGAAATGGAACACACCCTCAATCGTTCTCGACTCAACTCCACCGTCTGGGCAGACGTCACAGACGTCGGCGGTGGAGAAGGGGCAAGACTGTACCTGTTCAACGGTGGCACATGGTCACCAACTGCAGCCGTTGGCGATCTCGCTTACGACTTTGAAGACTCGACCATCGCGGTACGCCATAAGGACGGTTGGAGGAACGCGACGATCAGGGATGTTGACCGTCGGTTGCGACACCCAGCCTCCAACGGCTCCATGCTATGGTTTACGGACCGTGGGGTGCCATTCTGGATGCCTGTGGACGAGGAGGACGAGGACGAATGCGGGTTTAGTACCGTCGAAGAAGTGCTTCGGCGGTTCAGAGAGCGCTTCGACGCAGAGAAGATACACGTCTCTGAGCAGCCGGGGAGTGAGTGTCGTTTCGTTTCGTTTCTGTCCGTGTGGTGCTAGCAGAGGGGTTTTCACCCTCTATAGAAAGAAGACGGGTCGAAGAGGGATGTGCGATAGAAGGGGAGCATTCCTGGTGTCCAAGTAAGTTTCGCGTCGCGCTCTGGATCGTAGACTGACCGTTGGGACAGAACGCGCGCGTCACACAGCAGGTCATACTGCCACGGCTTGGGAGGATGGGCGAGACCGGGACGTTTCGGTATGTATGGCGCGTGCACGCGTGAAAACATGGACTGAAAAGTAGAGCAGGACCCCTTGAGGTTCGTAAGGTCTACGGTCGGGTTCCCCGACGGCACGCCAAGGATTGAATGGCAGGGGGGCTTCGAGACCCACCTGCCGTTTGCTGGAACGGACGTGGACGTAAGTAAATGATATGGCCGTTTTCTCTCACGTTGGACGACCGAACGTTCGTTTTCTAGGATTATGAAACGACCTTAGTGGAAGACCTCGCGAGCCGGCCGTCGGTGGAGCGTTCCGGATCGGACGCATGCGGTTCCGCTTCCGGGTGCTTCCGGGTATCGGACTTGGTGGTCGAGATCGATCTCGACGAGGCGCTCCAAGCTCCCGGGGGCTATGACGCAGACACGGTGGAGAGAAAGTGGAGGGAGCTGATGTCGACGGTGCGTGAGAACATGGCGCGATCGACGTCGGTGGTCGTACGCGGCTGGCGACCGCAGACACGGCTGGAGTTCTCCAAGGCGTCTCTGGCGCTACAATTCGGAGGCCTCGGCTTCCGATGCCAGTGGCTCGAGGGATGTGCCTTTGCCGCGAACCGATGCGTGGACGTGGAACACCAACAGACGTATCACCGCGAGACGACCATGCAGGCGTTCCTGGAACGGGTCGAAGACCCTACGATATGCGGCAACTTTCTTGACGGAAAAGATCTGACGCCGTGTCCTCCGGTATGGGCGAAGCCCCTGCTCGACTCGACCACCGCCTGGGAGCATACAGCGCACCTGAGGTTCCTTAAGGACACTCGCAAGCGGTCGAAGATGAAAAAAGGGGAAGACGCGGTGGAAATCGAAGGGGCACCGCCGATGGTGATCCGATCCGCGACATGGACATCACAGGGTTGGAGACTTGTGACGCACCCTGGGTTCGTCACCCCGCCGCACCACGACTGTTGTGGAATGGGCACGTACGTGATCGGAAACGCGGGAGCGAAGCTGTGGGGGGTGATGCGACCGAAGAGAGAGGCATGCCCGAGCTCGGTCAAAGATGTTTGGCAGAGCCTGAAGAACGCGATGGAGATGTCTCCGGAAGGCAAATTCTCCGACGCGGACATGGCGACGGTCTGCCTGGAAGAAGGGGACGTCATGTAAGTGAATCGTTCTCTTCTGTGAGCGGGAACGCATCTGACATACCGCTCCTTTTGACTTAGGTTTCAACCGCCAGGGGTGGCACACACGGTATACACGCCTGTACCGTCAATCTTCAGCGGCGGGTACTTTTACAACTACGACACGATGCATCTGACGCGCACGGTCCTTTTCATGAAGGATTTGGAGAAGGATGGGTCGCTGACGAACGACCACCGCCCTGGTTTCATACGGACGCTCTGCCGGATGCTGATCGCACTTCGGTACCGATCGGAACCACGTAAGTCACGAGGCGCGCGAGGCAGTCCGAGGTCGACTGACCTCGACTACAGGAAAAATAGGGAAGCGTAGTTTTCTTAGCTTGTTACTCGTGGTGATGGAGAACACCGTGGACAAGGATCAGCGTAAGTCAAAAGATATTTTGGCTGAGGAAGAGCGAGGGGAACTCGCGTTCGCAGCACAATGCGCACGGTCGCTGCTGCGATGGATCGGCATCACCAAGGAACAAGCGAGGTCGTTCGTAGACGGGCAAGGCGCGTATTTCCTTCCCGGAGAAGAGACGATAGAGATTCCGGCGTCGGTAGATTTGGCATCCGACGGTATATTTCCAGACATGAACGTAACCATGTAGCGTACGATACGATCGTGAATAGAGATGTCTATGGAAAGATGGATGCACGACCAAGTGAAAGTGGGGCGCAACGCTCGTCGTTGGCATTCGCGTGCACGGCATCGAGGCTTCGGCCATCCGCTTCCGACGGTTTCCGATGGGCAGCGAAACGCCTAGCTCGGATCGTTTTCAGTTTTTCTGTAGCCTCATTCCGGAACACGGGAACGCTTGTGTATGGGTGACCGTGCTTCCGACTCGGGAACCCGGGAAGCTCGGGAGTGCAGGAAAATCAAATCGGAAAATCGGAAAAGTCTCGGAAACTACTATCGAAAGAACGGTAACGGACGAGAGCCTACAAGTCTACCTTCCAGTGATCACGAAGAAGTTTCCAGCTCCACCGCGCCTGCACATACTTTCTTGCCATCTCCAGTGACCTGTAAGGGATCGTAATTCCGATCCCCTGGGAAAGACACTGACCCCGAAACAGCGTAGAAGAGCGAGGCGCGACAGTGCCATGCAAGTGATCCCCTTTGAACCACCTGAGAACGAGTCATTATGATTTCGAGCATCAGACAAGAACTGCACTCGCCATACACAGTTTTCCTTCGTTTCCAGCAGTTTTCCCCACTGAGAAAACAGAAAGTTGAACTCGTCCGGAAGACATCCCTTCTTGAACAGTTGATACGCGATCGTCCAAGTTCCGTCCTTGTCCAAGTGCTGCGGTGCGACGTAGTTCCAGCAGTGGTATGCGGTAATCCCGTAGCTTCCGAGCACGTTCGCCTCCAAGCCGAGATCTTTCATATCCCTCACCACCAACGGTGCATGCGGCTCGACCCTGGCGAGTATACACTCGATGTTCTGTGACATCCCGGTCAGAAGTCCGAGATCCCATCTAGGTGAGTTCGGATCGGAAACGAGACGAACCTCAGCATAGGCGAAGAGCGTGCCGATGTCTTCCTGGTTTAACACCGTGCTCGTAGCGTAAGGCGCGTAACCGTCCCCAGCCCTCCCTCCAGGTGGCTGGCGTGACCCGACGGGACGCATCTCCCCATAGCCCCCCCAATCGCCCATGGTCGTGCGGCGACCCAGTTTGGTGGTCAACTGCCTTATTTTTTCTTGGCTTTCCGCCAGTTGCCGGAGCTCCTCTTCGTCCAGCAAGTTGAAGGCCACGCCAGCTACCTAAGGGATGGTCAGAGCATCAGCAGCTCGGTCGTTCTCGGTGCCGCCCTCGGTACCCACTTCGTCCTTGGTACGCTCGTCGATCAAGTGGAAGACGAGCTGACCACAGTAATCGTATATCTCGTGATCGAACTTGATATGACCGACGTCGAGCATCTGTAGCACGACAGATTTCGGCAAAGTAGGTTTGTGTACCGACCCTCTCTTTTGTCACGTCAGAATCTGTGGAGGATCGCTGGTCTGATGGCCATACCGGAGGACTCAAGGTATCCTCCTCTTCCGGAACCACCATCTTATTTCGTACCTCATCCAAGTTCGTCCTCTCGCGTACGGGGTGGTATTGCACACATTTCTCATGCTCTTCCAGGTGTGCACAAGCCAGACACTCACCGTTGCCGTCTTCCGGGTCCCGATTCCGGTTGAGGTTCCGGTTTGCGTCGTTCTTCCAAAACTTGCGATCTTCTCGCAACCTTCGGCTCAAGGTCAAAATGAGCTTGATTTCCTCCGATATGCTCCATTTGGACCAGTTCTCTTCTGTCAGTCTGCATATGGAGCGGTACATTCTCTTTGCATCTCCGGCTTCGAACTTTGTCGACGTCAGCGATCGATCTACGGCCACCGCTGCAAGACCCCACACTCACTTTCGCCCCTATAATTTTGGAAAGAGACGGCAGCAGCCAGTCGAAACACGCGGAAACGAAGTTTTGTTCCGAGCAAAGGAAAAAGATCGAGTGCGGCTTGACACCCATCGGTACCATCTTTTCGTCCGAAATCACTCTCAAAAGCTCCCGTGGCGTCATCCCAGCCCCAGTCGTGCCAGTCTTGTGCGTACCCCCTGTTACCTCCGTCAGGTTTCTCATTTCTTCCAAGATCGCTTCCGTCGACTTGAGAATGAACCCGACCGTCAGATTAGCCAGGGCGAGAAGCAGGGCTTCTCTCCACTGATACTTTCTGAAGCTTGCTTGAAGGACATCTGACTGACCAGCGATATCGATCCAATCTTTGCCGATCCGGAGGACGATTTTCGCGAGGCCCGAGCTCTGCATGGTCGTGGAGATCAGACGAATGACGACACGCTCGAGAAAAAGAAAAGAAAAAGAACGATGACGACGCGACGGTCTGGTTCTGCAGCTTACATCAATGTGCCGTCTAAACTCCTCGCGCAATCGCTTCCGCTTTCCGGCTTCTCTCATCCCACGTAGGACCTGAATCGCCGTCCCTTCCGTTTCCTGAAGAAGAAAATTTCCCCGTCAGAGTGACGCCAGCATCGTTCTAACGACTCACCTCGCATGGATTTTCGATGAAGAACGTGTTCAAAGACTGCGTCCATCCAGAGACTGTCCTGCTTATGTCTTGCGAAATTCGAGCATACCACAGAGGTCCGTTGCGCGCACTTAGACTCAGTTCCGGTTCCAGTTCCAGTTCCGGTTCCGGTGCTCCTTCCTCGTCTTCCGCAATATGATCGCTGGTATTTGTCACGAAGGGATTTAGCCTCGTTGCTTCGTTCAGTAATAAACGGACTAGATCGATCAGTACTATGATCGATAGAAAAAAGAAGAAAAAACGACTCACGGGCGCTCTTTGACACTTTTGTTCGTAGCTCCCCCCAAAGATTTCGACATGAGATCAGGGCTTTCTCGTACTCAGTGCATGCATTAGAATTGAATCCGATTTCATCTAGATACTTGTGTGCCAACCCGAGCTGCATTTTCGGTAAGCTACCGGTCGCAGGTCCCAAACATGCCTCGGAACCCTCACCGCGGGAGCGTCGTGACGAAACAGGCGGCAAACGTATTCTTCCCACTCCTTTTCTTCGTCTTTGCTTTCGCATGGATGAAGCACGTGCCGCACCGTGGCCACGTACCATTCCGAGAAACGGCAACCTTCGAACCTGGCTAGCACAGACATGGTCGTTCTTTAGTGCGGCACTGAAAAGTGGCGTCCTGCCTCTTTCGTGCGTGCACGCACGGTGCTTTTACAGCAGCGTGCGAATGAAATGAGGTTCGTGTGAGAAATTTCGAGGCGTGGTGGCCTGACAAAAAAGGAAGTGAGTACTGGTAAGACGAGTGGGGCTCAGATTAGCGGCCAAGCCTACGATGGTCAATCGGCAGATCAGCAATGACCTCAAGGAGAGTGCTCTCAGCCTCTGGAACCACGGTTGGGCCCTTGAAGACATCTGCGAGGCATTTGGAATCTCAAGAGCCAGCTGCTACCGGTGGAGGAAGATTGTTGAAGAGCACGGAGATGTCAATCGGCCACCACCTCCTCTGGCTGGATGCACACGAAAAATCACTCGAGCGATCCTTGGCGCTATTGAAGAGCTCTACTCCGAAGACTCCGATCTTTTTCTCGATGAAGTCTGCGCATGGCTTGCTGTTGAACACGATATCGAGATATCTATCTCAAGGCTGTCTCGAAATCTGAACGACGTTGGCCTCACTCGAAAAGTTCTCCAGAAACTTGCCTCTGAACGGGATGAAATTCGACGCGAGGATTTCAAGCAGATGCTTCGAACCGATTTTGTTGGCGATGGTTCCGAGTTTGTCGTTATCGACAAGAAAAGTAAAAACGACCGAACATATGCACGGCATTTCGGAAGGGCTACTCAGGGACAACGTGCTCAGATCCGCGACGTCTTTACTCGAAGGACAGATGATCACTCGAAGGACAGATGATTACACAAATCTGGGCTCCCTCTACTAGGCGTCGCAGGCTGGGAGTCATTGGCCAAAGCAGGAGCGCCGGGAACAGGAGCATCAGAGGCTACCGGCAGCTGAATTTGTATCAGTGACGCACGAGACTTCATTGTTATGATACAAAATACGCACTATAGCATCCTCCGTGATGATCTCAGGCGATTCTGGTGGGTCCGAGACTGGGCTCAGGGCGCATGTCTGCTCCACCGCTTTGGAATGGTTTTGAATCGGCGCCGACGGAGGCAACTTCTTGATATCACTAAGTAATGAGAGTGGGAGGTGATCGGTATGCGGTCATAGCACCACAATCCACTTCTCACTTGGGGCGCAGCAACGAAGGGATGGTGCACAGTGTGAGACTCACTGCGATAGCAGAGTTTCGACTTGGTAGAGTATCAGTACCTTGTTAAGGTACTGTGGTTGTGATAAGATAAGGTTTCGTGTGGGGTGGTGACCTCAGTGAGGTCGGGAAGGAAATGAAACCGGGAATGAATTCCGTTATAGCATTAGGTACATTACATGCTGTTTATATACTATAGATATAGCGGAGATAGAACTGTAAACATGAGTCTGGTTGACTCATCGACTCATGAATCGACTCATGTGATCAGGCTGGGAGTCACTCTGACTCGGCATGACTCGGAATGACTCAGTTCCGAGTCATTGTTGTAGAATGCTTCATATGTCGTCATGCACTGCTTCATGACTCATGGTGACTCAGTCCCTGACAACCGGTGAAACCTTTTTCCCGGTTTCTGGGGACTTGGTGTCGATTAGTGCACTTCATTAGTACAATTAGCCCCTGAAGCGATCTTTTCCGATGCTTCCGAGTGTTCCGAGCTTCCCGAGTTTCCGGTTCTGAGTTCCGGGCTTCCCGACCGCTTCCGATCAATTCCGAGTGACTTTTTACTCGGTAACATCGGAACGTCCGGAACTCATTTTGGAACCACGGGAATGTCTGGAACCTCCGGGACTCATCGGAACTTATGTTATCAACCCTTATGTTGGATTTCAACACTAAGAGCGTCTGCGCCTGTCTTGCTCTTGGTGCGCTGCGTCGCAGCACGCTGCTATAAAACCAAACCAAATTCGAACAAACAGAAGCCTGCACGCGTTTTCGCCCGGTAGTTTCAAAGCTGGCACACGAAGCAACGAATATACAGTATGATCACATAGTATCATCATCGACGTCTCTCTCACACAGGACCTGAGACTGAGCAACCACCTGGTCTGAGAAGAACCAGAACTTTGATATTTAAAAAAAAATACTAGCTGAAACCAGCTACCGTGTAACACTCGGCTGGGTTTTGATCTTTCAAGCTCCGCCTCAAGGAAACTTTCCAAGCTGCCTGATTTCTTTTCTTTTTCTTTCTTTTTTTTCTCCCCATGCGAAGTAGGTCACCACCAGTGGTCTTGAGAGAATGATATGACACAGAGATGCCTACCCAGGAGGCCATGCATCAACGACGTGTTCAATCATCTTTTCTCTTCATCCACCAGTCTCTCTCACCCAACCACCAATGGCATCTGTCAAAGTGGGGTCTGAGGCATCTGTCTAGGACTGGGTTCGGAGGGTGGTGCTCACACTGTCATGCAACATCCAAGATATCTATCTGGGGTGTGTGAATGGTGGCATCTGTCACCATTTGCATGACAGAGCACCAGACCTTTCTCTTCACAAAGGGTGAATTGACAATCTGATACAGACACACCTACCCATGAGGCCATGTGTGAACATGTTCAGCAGTCACTTTCATTTTCACTTTTATTTTTTTCATTTTCTTCTGTCTTCTTTCTTCTTTCACTTTTCATCTCACCTTTACTTCTCACTGCCTCACTGCCATCAGTGTTATTCAGGACACAGTAATCTGACATAGAGATGCCTACCCAGGAGGCCATGCATCAGTGATATGTCATCCATCTCTGCTTCTGATGTCCTGTCTCCTCTCATCCTCTCATAGTGGCTTTTGAGGGATATATCTCACCATCCAAGGTGCAGGGAATGAGATCAGTCACTTGTGGCAGGGTGGTTTTTTTTTCAATTTCTGACCTCATTCATTTCAAACTTTCAAACTTTCTACTCATCTTCTGTGACCAACAAGACAACTGTGTCCTAGTTGGCAGGAAGATGACCATGCAAGTTTGAAATGACTGGATATGTTTGTGTTCAGAAATATTCAGTCATGTGGTTCCATCCCATATCTGCTTCTGCTTTCTCACTCAGCTCATCCTTGCATAACTGATTTTTTAGATCCCATTGCTATCCCACTCCCTGAGGGTGTATATATGATCTTGTACACATTCTCTGGTCTTGATTTTGTTTTTTGGTCTAGTTGAGATCTTTATGTGGGAACATCTTGGGTCACAGGTTAGCAACATTCTGACAGTACAGTCCTATTGAGAGGGAGCAAATATATAGTGAGAAGGCATGTGAGAACTCACAGTTTTACTCCAAAAGGTGAAAGGTTACAATTCTTGCCATGGTTTGCAACTCATTTCCAAAGTTTGAAGTTGACTCAACCGTGCTTCTGGCCACCTCTAACCAGGTTCTCAGAGTTGTAGATACTTGCAGACTTGCAAGAAATGATGAAATGATGACATGGCTTTCCCTGAAAGTGAATTGTGACCTTTTCCTTTTTTTTTTCCTGTGCTTCTGAATCGCTTCCAGTCGTGTTTCCGTGCTTCCGGTCTACCCGAGTCCGGAAACACCCGGAAGCGTCCCAAAGGTTCTCCCGGTAACACATTTTTCGCTCGCTCTTCGTTCGTTCCGTATTCTCTTTCGAGCAGTTGCAGTTTTACGACTACATCTTGATCCAGCATGAATAAACATCTTCCTCTCTCAAGCTTCTTGGACGATGGCTGAGCAGGCATCCCTGCCCTTACCTAGCATTTCTCGAGTCGTTCCCCAGCATTCCCGGGTGCTAGGACACGCTCGGTAACGTTTTCACTCGTTCCTTGACCTGTCAGTTCAAGCACTTGGTATGAATGGAATGGCTTCGATTTGCTCTCTCATGACTTGCTCAGTCATTCTCGTCAATAGCGTGCACATGCGACCTCTGTAAAGAACTTAAAGCGAGAAATCGTCACCAGAACTCAGTTCCCAGTCATGGAAACACAGAAACCCCCCGTGAAAACCTTACCATGAGTTCCCGACCTCGGAAGCACGAGATAACCATGCTTCCGGCGCTTCCGAGCACTTCCCACTCCCTAGGATATTTGTATGGAAATCATCGGCGACAGGGTATGCAAAACGAACGTAATACATGAGATGGTGTCCGATATACATCGATGAATTCAAGGCCCCTGGGCCTTCATGGCCCTCACCTGTGTCTCCAAATCGGAGATACGAGACATCATCTCCATCTTCTTCTTTTCCTCCACGGCCGCCTTCTTCTCCAACTCCGCGACACGCTGAGACATCGTCGCCAACAGTTCGTCCATGAGGTCTTTGGTATGTGAGATAGAGTGCTGCGACTCTGCTGCCTTTCCCCGTAGACGACGAATGCAGGGTTGTCCTGTGTCCTTCAGAAACGAAAAGCGAGATCAAGGCACGATCTCACCTTCGATCTTGCAGCGCGTCTTCGCTGCAACACATCCCCGGCATGCCCGTTTCTGGTTGCCACCAGAAACCCACACGCATTTCGATCCACGGCTCTTGCATGCGTCGCAGACCTGCTAGTGTAAATGTCGACGTCAAATCCGGTCTGAGTCGTCCTCAGCCAACCCTTACCTGCGAAGCGTTTCCGTCGGATCCTTCCGCTTCCGGCGCTTCCGAAGCGGCTGCCACCCTACTCGGGCCAACCTCCACCCCATCTTCCTCGTCCGTATCGATGAACTCGCGCGACTTAAATTGCTTCTTTTTCTTCGCGGGCTCTGCACGCTCGTGTGTTTGCGCACGCTTCTTCCCCTTCCGATCTGACTCTCGAACGACTCCGGTGCTTCCGCCATGCTCGGGACTGGCGACCTTGGGCGCTGGCATATCGTGATAGTGAGACGTTCTGATCAACATAGAGCGGTGCTCAATTCGCGCTCACCGTCTCCGACCTTCCCTGCCGAGACCGCCCGGGCGGCTGAAGGCGGCAGAGTGATCTTCAGCTTGAGCCCGGAGGAAGAGGCTGTCATCGTTGCCGAACTCGAACCGACCAAGGGCCTCAAGCTTGCTGAAAGTTGATCCGATGAGCGAGAATTTCACAGAAACGGTGAAAATGTCAGCTCACCGGATGGTGGCAATGTCTTCCACCACAAATCGTTCTTCGGATCGGGGAGCATGTCCGCCGGAACGTCCACGTACTCGGCTCCTGAGATCGTCGGATCGTCAGGACGCACTTTATCGAACACGAGGGTCTCCACGGCCATCCCTGTTTTGTAATGATGGCCTAGCATCGATCTCAGGCTCCCAAGGAGCCTAGGGTGTGGGGAGCTTGTGCTCGGTTTCTGTGTGCGTCCCTAGAAATTCGATGAGACGAGTCTGTGTTCGACTTCGGATCGCTCACCTGCTCAGACCTGAGGTTGTCCCGCATCCAAGGACCCCAGCGGTCCTTTGGCCCAACGATACGGGGAACGATTTCGAGCGCGGCCTGTACGCGAGCCGTGACGACGAGAAGCTCTTCCTCTACTTTGCGTGTTGCGTCCATGGCGGTGTGACGAGGACGACGCGTTCGAGCTGGTCGGATAGCAGTTTTCACAAACTTGAAACTTGCCAAGTGGACCTGCACGGCCACCAGGTGGCACCTTACGTAACGCATGTGGACCATAGGACGCGTCGAGACTCCTTCACCTTTACGCTTCACACCCCAAGGCCTCGTCGACCATCACCTCCCCCAACCATGTCCACCACCCCCTTGTTTACACGCGCAGACTTCAAGGCCCTCAAGAAAGATCTAAACAACTTTTTAGTCAACGAAGGAAGTGCGCTGACAAGCGACCAGCGTCTCTATATCCAGGTATGACCACAACGCGCACGTCCGTCGTCGCTTACCATTTTTTCTTTTTTTTTACAGCGTGTCCAGGATGCTATAAAATTTACATCTGAATCAATAGGCGACACCGATTCGTCCGAGTTCGTATGGCCAGTCGTTCAGGGCGCCGACAACGTCCTGAACTGGCTCCGAAAATGGGTCGAGAACCGGGAGGGGGCCAAGGCGAAGCAGAAGGAGAAAGCGACCGAAAACGGTGCGTGTTCGATACATTCATCTCTTCGAATTCCCCCGACCCAATCCGATAGCTCGCCCCAACGGAGAAACCTCGAGCCGGGTCGCAGGGGCCCAGGTGAGTGTGCCGAACTGCAAACATCCGACACCCTGACATACTTCACTCCAGGTTTCGAATCACAGCCGGACCAACAAGCGTCCCGCTCAAGAGGGCGCCGAGGAACCCCCCGCGCCCAAACGCTCCCGCACGGAAGAAAGCCCAATCATCGCGTTCCACATGGAACATCTATTGCAACTGTTGAAAGAACGGGACGACGATGAAGACATCGCACGCAGGGTAGCGATCCTGCGACACGCGCTCCGGATGGTCGATGCGGGTGCCAACCCGAAGCTGGTGGAGTGGCATGTCAAACATGTCCGCAAGGCGTTGCCAGACGACCAGGAGGTCTCGGAAGCAGTAGAATTACTTCTGGAGTGTATTGCGTTCAGAGACGTATGTTAGCGATCACGATTTGTACTGTATCATTCCGTTTTGCCTTCTGCTCTCGCGTTCCGAAGGTTCCGGCTCGGGAGCCTCACCGACCATGAGTTTAACTTGGCAAGGGAGGGAGCGAGGGAGCGAGGGACCCCATTTGTCCAAGGTGCCACCGCTTTCCGAGCGGAAACATTAAAGCGGCCCCACCAAGCCCTATCACCATCACCACGAATCCCAGCCAGACCAACGGTCGAGAAACCCTACCACTCAAGGTCCCTTCACCCACGTCATCAGAAAACCAACTCTAGCTGGACAGACTGGACAGTTCTGTCCAGCTAGGGTTGGCTTGCTGATGCCACGACTGAGTTGTGCGACATGCAACTTTAAAGTACCCTGGCACGAATTTTCATTGTCGTCGTCGTCGTTGTCGCTGTTGAGTGCCAGCGCTGTGTTTGGAGGTTGAGGGCCAGGGCCGGACGGCGAGAACGGCGTTGCTATGTTAACTTTGAATTTCTTTCTTCGATTGTCCTTAGCTTCACCTGCCACCACATCACCTGATTGTGGCCATCCGTCTATGAACGTTTGAATGCTCACGCCAGTTCCTTCACCAAAATGAATTATGAGAGTTGGGGGAGAACCGCTTCTACAAAGAATAAAGCCAAGTCTTCTAGCTCACCCCACCCGTGCATTCGCCCCTAGAAAAAGCTGTGGGACCCACCCACTTATAGCTTATAGGTGAATCTCACCCTTGCTCCCTGCCTATGTTCTGACCCACTACTCCCACCGTGTACCTTGCCCATTCACTCCCAAAAGGCTGCAAGACCCACCCACCTGAAGGTGAGTCTCACACTCGCTCCTCACCCACGTTCTGATCCACTCCCTCCACCATGTGCCTCACCCGTTCGCCAGCCGTTCTGTGCGCCCCACGGATCACCCCCAAAAAAGCTGTGGGATCCACCCAAGATGAGTCTTGCCCTCGCTCCCCACTTGTGGTTTGGTTCACTGCTCCCACCATGTGCCTCACCCGCTGGCCAGCCGTTCTGCACGCCCCACAGAGGCAGCGAGTGATTGTGTACAGCACGAGGGACCTGCTGCGAGGATCAGCCGATCTGGTGTGTAGCTCGGTGAAGAATGAGGACGACTCGAGCCAAGATGGATGTGTGTGATAACTATTCCCTCGTCCGACGGCACGAGTGGACGACTTGCTGACTTTTTAAAAGTGTGAAAACTAGTAGAATTTATCTTTTGTCTTTTCGCCACAGACAAGGTCAAAAAGGGAAGAAACATATCACGTAGGTTTCCCTGATTGGCATCACACGGTAAGACACGACGATGAAAGGGTTGTGAACGGGAAGACAGAAAGGGTCGTGGGAAGCCCGGAAGCTTGGAACCGGAAGCTGCGGTACCCCGGAGTCGTTCCTTAGTACCGATCGTTCACTTTCTTATGTATTTCGGTGCCGTCGCACACGGTTATCTCGAATGACGTTTTTCAATAGTCTGCCACGTCTGTTAACTGACATTATTAAAGTTGGCCCTGATATGGGCCAAGCAAGGTTTTCGTCAACGGAAGGTGGCAGGATGAATCGGAACCCACTGGAATGGCCTTAAATC